>JAMZAV010012769.1:0-68835 GCA_024449915.1 Sweltsa coloradensis | reverse complement strand
AAAATTTTTTTATTTCCGGGCATACGAGAAAATAAAAAATGCTAACTTCTATTTTCATCCTTACACGAATCTAACTTAAAATAGATTTTGTCCAAGGATTTGCAAAACAGTTGAAAATCATCCCCAATTTACTTTTTGGACGCTGTCGCCGCACCACCACTGCCACTGCCAACAGTGTATTTCTACTACAAATGTTCATCTAACATAATTTATCAGTTTTAACCAAAACGGGCAATTTGGGGCCATTTTGACTTTGATTTGAAAACTCAAAATTGTTATTTCCTGGTACATACAAGAAATTAAAAATATGTATAAAATTCTATTTTTCATTCCTTACACGAATCAAAATCAAAATAGATTTTGTTCAACGGTTTGGCCATAAAAAAATAAATACAGTTACAAAAAACAGCACAATTTACCCTTTGGGCAACCCCTGTACCCCGCACCCACCACTGCCAACATCCACAAGTGGATTCCTACTCCAAAATAACCACCCTAACATAATATATGGGTCTCCATTTCTCCGCAGGGGGGGGGGGGGGGAGGGTCTCACTAATGGTGGGTTCCGGTCTATATAGGGCGCTTCAAACGATAGGTCATATTGCGCCGCCAGTGATATTGTTAGTTGATGAAATGAGTTTATGTTGTGTTTGATGATTATATTGTTTTCTAAGTTAAAAAAAGAGTTAAAATAAGTTACTTTGAATGAGAAATTTAGGAAATTTTGTCGCCGATTTCATACGATAGAAGTTTTTTATCTGATAGGGAGCGACCAAATTGCGTGAGCAAAGCATCATATTTGCAGGTACATACTGCAATCATATGATGGAGAGAAAATGGAGAGAAAACAGGCCCGTCCAAGATGGCGGCAAGTGGAGGTTCAGTCGTGTTTTGTGTGAAGCTTATTTTGGTGCTAGTTCTCGTGAAATGTAGTGTACATAAGTGTGAGAGGAATCAGGCGAAAGAGCTAAGCGCGACGAACATCAGGGAATGTCATCCCACACTAGAAAGGATGCTAATCGTGAGTAATTGTAAAATATCTACTTTAACACTCTGTATAACCGGTAGCCGGAGGTTCTCGCCTGCTAAATGCAGTCTGCTACGGGCGACGGACAGGAGGCGCCCCGTGGAGTCGACCATCAGACTCGGCCTGGCAGGGTTGCTGTTCATTGCGCTGAGTGGCGACGTTGAACTGAACCCAGGTCCAACAACAACCAGCCCTAATTGTTCAGTGTGCCAAACATCAGGAAGACGAAACCAACTGTTCATTGAATGCAATCTCTGTCGCAACAAAACCCACCGGACCTGCGCTGATCTGTCGACAACAGCATACAGATCACTAAAGATAGGAAACTCTAATTGGCTCTGCTGGCAATGCACCATGCCTAACCTATCAGACTCATTTTACGACATACCGACTGGAGGCTCTCTTGACGATCTAAACGGGGGCATTATGTAAATAATGTAAATAACAACAAAACAAATGTAAATAATCGTGCTAGGGGAAACTGTCTTGCGTAACATTCAATGCAAGGAGTTTGACGAACAAAAAAACAGGTCCACTCATTCGCGCATGGGATTGAATCCACAGACCCCCGCAGTTATTTCGTGTGTGAAACATGGCTTCACTCCACTATCTCCGACGCAGAGGCTTTGCCCAGCGGGTACTCTGTATTCCGCAAAGATCGTTCGAGTGGCCGACACGGGGGCGTGTTAATAGCCGTCAAACCAGAGCTAAAACCGAAACGAGTCGAGAGGCTAGAGACGAACGCCGAAGTAGTGTGGGTGGAGCTATCTTGTGGGCAAGAGAGGGTACTGGCGGGGTCGGCGTATCGCGCGCCAAGTTCAAAAGATGACACAAACACTGGCCTCATCAATTCAATCATGAAAGTTCAAGACGTCCAGCAAAACTACAACGCCATAATTCTATGCGGGGATTTCAACCTGGAAATAGACTGGGGACACACTGATCACGCCTATCCACTTACGCACCCTTGCCAACCATTTCTGTCCGCGTTTCTTGATGTCACACCACACCAAATGGTCCGAGAGGCAACCAGAATTACCAAATCTTCACGGTCCATCATCGATCTCGTTCTGACAAACAACCCAGACAAGATAGCGAGCACGGAGGTGGTAACTGGCGTCAGCGACCACATGGCAGTCAAGTTCGATCTACAATGGCAGCTGCCAAGGGTAAAAGAAGTTCAGAGAAAAGCGTACAACTATACTAAAGCAAACTGGAGATGGTTGGAACGATCTCTTTCCAAACATCTGCCCGTTTTCACACAAGACCCTAATAACATCGAAGCACTGTGGTCTGAGTGGAAACAGGCTTTCTGGAAATGTGTAGATAACGCGGTCCCACAATTTGTTATACGGGGAAAGAGGAAATCACCCTGGATTCAAAGAAATTGTAAATAAGCTACATCGCAGAGACAGATTATACAAAAATACAAGACATCGCCGACAGATGAGAATTGGGAACAGTACAGACGTATAAGAAATGAGGTTAAGATCGAAATAAGAAGAGCACATGAGGCATACGTGTGGAAACTGGGAGAAGGATCAGGAAAGCAGCTATGGAAATACATCCACGGTAGGACAGGCAGCGCCGCTCCTCGGCATTTCATAATAGACGGGATTGAGGAAACTAATTCTCAAAAAATTGCCGAGGCATTCTCGAACAATTTCAGAGAAAACCTAACCTGCCCCCCAGCCAATGACCCTGAGATCTTTCCGCCTCACCCTGTGAATAACAACATCCAAAAAGTGAAAACGTTTGTCTTTCCCGCGGAGCATGTTTGCCACACTGTCAAACGTATGAAGCCAGACGGAGCGACGGGCCCCGACGGAATACCAAGCAAAATCCTACACAAATGCGCTCAAGCAATATCGCCTTCACTGAGCTACCTTTTTAACGCGTCCCTCACCTGCGGGGAAATACCGAAAGAGTGGAAGGCGGCAAACGTAGTTCCTATCTACAAAAGTGGCGATAAAAGCAACACCAGGAACTACCGCCCAATTTCACTTACGTCCGTGGTGGGAAAGCTAATGGAAAAGATGGTCAACTACAACTCCTGCAACATCTCATAACATAAAGGCAATCAACAAAAATCAACATGGCTTCTTGCCTCGAAGATCTTGCGTTACGATGCTGAACGCTGCTATAGACGACTGGCAGCACGCGATCGACGCCAAGCCGGGACGCCGTGTTGATGTAATCACTCTGGACTGGGCCAAAGCCTTCGATACCATCCCGCACAAGAGACTGCTCAACAAACTACAACGTCTCAACATTAATGGCTACGCTCTGAAATGGCTTGAAAGCTTCCTGTCTGGAAGAAATATGCGTGTGACTTATGACGGAGCTCACTCTAGTGAGTTTAGTGCAGTGTCAGGGGTTCCACAGGGGTCGGTTCTTGGGCCCCTGTTGTTCACAGTGTTCATGATGGATCTTCCTCAATGTGTTAAATCCGAAATCCGACAATATGCAGATGACTGCACCCTGTACCGCGTCATTGACTCCCAGGAAGATGAGGGCATACTACAGAATGACTTGGACAATATCCAACTGTGGTGTCAAGTTAACTGCATGTCTTTAAATGAACTAAAATGTCACCAAATGAGCATTACAAAAGCAAAGCGGCCAGCTACAGCAACGTACCACATAAACAATAGAAAATTAGAATCAGTACAATCACTCAAGATTCTCGGAATAACTGTAACTAGTGATTTAAAATGGAAACATTCAAACGGAAATTGTCAGACTCAGAGCTGCTAAACTTTTAGGATTCATCTCTAGAACACTGCATAGCGCCAGGTCCAATGTAAAAAGAACTGTGTATATTAGTCTAATCAAAGTCAATCTTAGTATATGATGCCCTGCGTGGCATCCCACAACTAAGGGTAACATAAAAAAACTTGAAACCATACAAAATCGAGCCACTAAATTATCAGCCAAAGAAAAGACTGCAGCAGCGTAGAAAGGCGAAAAATTTGCAATAATCTTATCCATAGAAAACTGTCTATTGAAATTGACATCGTCTTCCTTAAGAAGATGTTTAACAATACAGTGGACTTAGACCCACTGCACAGAATTAAACTTAATTATCGCTCGCAAGATATGGCAGAGGAGTCACGCTTTGTCACCATTTGCCGAACTTCACTTTACCAAAGACGGCTTCTATTGTAGGAGTGCAAACTTATACAATAAGTTAAATTACGAAACAAAAAACACTAACTCTATTAAATCATTCCAAAAGCAGCTTAGGCAGTCTTTAGTCTAAGAGCTTGGCAATTTGACACGAACACACGCACTCTCACTTACACACGCACACGCAAACACAAACACAAACACAAACACAAACACAAACACAAACACAAACACAATCACAAACACAAACACAGACACAGACACAAACACATACACAAACACAAACACAAACACAAACACTCCCAAGCTCATACATTCACTCTCAAACACAACCTATTCATAGAACTGTAAATATGTAAGTTATCAACATGCTCACCCCTTTTATCATCAGTTGTACAATCACTCATTACTCATATCATTCATTGACATAAATTTAAGAACCTAGGATTAAGAACTAGCTGATAAGAGAATGGTAGTGGGGCACATCACATGTGTATATGGGGCTTGCTCTGACGCTCACTACCATCATTGTGTTCTGACTGATATATTGTATCACATTTTATGTATCTATGTATTCCGTCTTAACATGATGAAAATAAATAATAATAATAATAATAATCAACCCTTACGTTTTTTCACCTGTTACTACGGAGCTAATAATGTTTTCACTCAAAGTCAGATTCACTGATACCATCCACTTTCCTTGTCCGCATACAGCTGTTCACAACCAGCTTTACCGGAGGGAAGGTTGGGGTTGAGATTCTAACGTCGGAGCTCGCCTCTAGTTTCGCGGAGTAAAACACTTACCTCAATAGCTGGTGTTTGCAATGTGTAAATTACCTCTTTCTTAGCCTTTTACGATTTGCCATGTTCTGGGCCAATTTTTTTTTTTTTTTTTTTTTTTTTTTTTTTTTGTTTTATTTGGATTAAGGACGCGTCAACCGTTAGGTCATAATGCACCACTCTAACCTAGGGGGGTGGGGGGGGGGGGGAGGAAGAGGGCCCCATGCTGGTCAGAACCAGCACGGAATGGGAGGAAGGGTGGGTTTCTCACGTCGCGGTCGTCATTGTCTTTGTCATTGTTCGTGGTGTCATTGTCTTTGTCATCGTCGCCGGGGGGTCGTCAAGGGAAGGGGGCAAGGTCCCCGGCGACGATTGCCAGAGCTCGCCTCTAGATTCGGAGAGTAATATACTAACTACCCTTCTTACTAGCTGATGTTTGCAAGGTGGACTTTTTCTCTTGAATCGCCTTTTACGATTAGCAGAGCCATGCTCTGGGCCAATTCTACCCCGGGCCCAGACCAAGTTCCAGCCCGGGCCCATATGGAACTGGGAACCGAAGACAGTACTACTGCATTGGAAACATGGACATAGCCCTCCTTGATTATCAGTCAAACAGTAACTATCAACTCAACCACTCAACAAACTTGCTCTCGCAATAAGACCCTATGTCTTCCCCAGGATGGACACGATCCCCTGGGAACTGCCAGAGGAAGAGGTGATGGCGCTGAGAGCGATCAGCCAGCAGTACTTGATGCAGTTCGAGTATAAACCACCCATGTAAGTAGCCCTACCGTGCACTCTAACTGTACATAGGTTCAAATGAGATTGTTGCTTGACATTTGAGTAAGATTTGATCTTCTTCTTCTTCTTCTTCTTCTTCTTCTTCTTCTTCTTCTTCTTCTTCTTCTTCTTCTTCTTCTTCTTCTTCTTCTATTATGCGAACATTGACAAATTATCTATGTCATAATGTGTCTTGACAACCAGTAAATATAGGACTCCTGTTCTCTCCTCCTGCCCATACCCCTTGGTATTTCCTCATAGTGTCCTTTCAATGTCGCGCATCTAAATATAAGTTGGATCTTCTTCTTCTTCTTCTTCTTCTTCTTCTTCTTCTTCTTCTTCTTCTTCTTCTTCTTCTTCTTCTTCTTCTTCTTCTTCTATTATGCGAACATTGACAAATTATCTATGTCATAATGTGTCTTGACAACCAGTAAATATAGGACTCCTGTTCTCTCCTCCTGCCCATACCCCTTGGTATTTCCTCATAGTGTCCTTTCAATGTCGCGCATCTAAATATAAGTTGGATATTAGTTGGAATTAGACCTTCGTTAATTACTAAATCTGTGTACTTTTTGAAACTTCTATGCTCACTAGCACGATGCTCAATTTTCTTTGTAGAGCTCAATTTATATTAAAGTTTGATTGATAAAATCAATCCAATGCAGACAACAATAAGTATTTGAACAGAATAGGCGCAAAATAGCATCTAAATAATTATCATTAATATCGAGATAACACCGACAGACAGTATGAGCAGAGCCTAGACGTTATTTAAAGCAAGGATATTCTCAAAAGACTTAGAAAATGCGCCACATACCCTAGCTTGAAAAATAAATACGTTTATATTTAGTAGAGTGGATCATCTTGTCCAACGTATTGTAGTTAATTAAGTCTGAATGTGTAGTAAAGTGTTCGTATATTATTGCAGGACTCAGTGTGGCACGGCTAGCTCTTCCGCTGACCGCTCCGCCCCCCTGGGAGCAACGCAGCCCAGCAGTGAGAAGGCGCGCTCTTCCGCTGACCGCTCCGCCCCCCTGGGAGCAACGCAGCCCAGCAGTGAGAAGACGACCAACCCCGACATAGAATACTTCAAACAACAGTTCGCACCGTTGCTGGAGGACGTAACGTGAGTAACAGTTCTCTACTTTTGGTTTATTTACTTAAAGTAACTAGACTGCACGAGTGCAGCACTCGTCGAGTGCAATGACGTCACCGTGACGTTTCAATGCAAACTAAATGCGCACTCAGTGCATGCCAATGGAATACGCCATTATATTCGCCTATCTAGCCGGAACGACCTCTCAATTTAAAGGTCGCGTCATAATGTTTGTTATGTTGGCCCTAGGAGCAGCCCGTGTCACGGCGCCCCGGATGACACCGAGCAGCCCTGCCTGCACGACGGCGACGATGAAGAAGGCTGTGGATATTACCCAGAACTGCTGGAAGTTCCTCAACCTAGAGGGTAACGTTGATAAAATATGCCCTCCCCAGGGTGCTGGATTATTGATTTTTGATTGGATTTTGCTTAAAACGTCTCAAAATTTATGAAAGCTTGGCAAATTTTCGAGACGAAGGAGGGACTTTAAGGTATGACGCGGGGGACAAGGGGTAAACAGTCTGTGCTGGGTCAGAAAACCACCACAAAGCGTATGGGGGGGCCCAGGGGTTCCCCCAACGTGGTCGTTTTCCGTCTTTTCATCCATCCAAACCGTGTTGTCATTGTCGTCCCCCGTCGGGGAGGAAAGTAAAGGGAAAGGGAAAGTTCCCGAGGGACGACCCAGAGCTCCCCATTATTTTTCAAGGAGAAAAACTCCCCTTATCACGGCCAACCACGAAAAGGGTTTGCGATTTGGGGAATTGATGGCCCCATGGGCTGGAAGTACGCCAGTACTTCCATAAAACATCCCTTCCTCTGCCAATCGTTCGAAAGGGGGGGGGGGGGGGAAGCAAAGTCTACTCTAATAAAATAAGCTGATTTCCTTTATGGTATCGAACGGTAATATGCGCCACTCAAATAAGGCCTGTACTTTAACTCTCTTTTAGTTTATTTGGATTTTGGTAATGTGGAACTCTGTTTTTTTTATATTTTTCTAAACACTTTGAATTTTTTGTAAATTTTCTTCAATATATGGTTTTGTTTGGATAAAGGGCGCGTCATCGTGAGGTTAAATGCGTTTTTTTCTCTTAGTCAAGCGCATATGGGGGGGAAATATCCTATGCTGGTCAAAACCCAAACCATGGGTGGGGAGGAAAGAAAGGTTCCCACGTCCGCGGTCGCGTTTTAAACCCTAAGGTCGTAATGCGTGGGGGGAGCTGCGCGGAAATACTCCCCTCTTTTCCAGCTGATGGTTGCGAGGGCGCTCTCTGCGTTGTGTCAGCAAGGAATACTCTGCATGTTTTTCCAGTCTGGAACTGGGCATTAGCTAAGCGACATTAAATGGATATTTAACAACTGTACTTATGTTGTTTTTCAACAAGAATAACAACGCTATTTTCAATATCAAATTCTTGGAATTTCCAATTTCTAAACAATAACATATTGACAAAACTATACATTCAATACTCGTATTATTTCTCATACTCCTAGTCTAACATCCATTAACTTGCCCAATCGTCTGGCTCACATTGTGCGTAAAACAAGACTTTAGAGGCAAGCACCGGTCAAACCATCTCTCCGCCTGTGGCAGGATCTAAATTATTTTATTCTGGTTTTAAGGGCGCGTCAACTGTCAAGTCATATTGCACCACTCTAGACCAGGTGATATAGGGGGGAAAGGCCCATGCTGGTAAGATTATTTTTTTGGTTTTTTGGATTAAGGAGCGTTAACCGTTAGGTCATAAGGCACCACTCTAACCTAGGGGGGGGGGGGGGGAAAAGGGCCCATGCTGGTCAGAACCAGCCACGGAAAGGGAGGAAGGGGGGTTTCTCACGTCGCGGTCGTCATTGTCTTTGTCATTGTTCGTGGTGTCATTTCTTCTTGTCATCGTCGCCGGGGGGGTCGTCAAGGAAGGGGGCAAGGTCCCCGGCGACGATGCCAGAGCTCGCCCCTAATTCGGGAGTATTACTACACTTCTTGCTAGCTTGGGTGTTTTCAAGGTGGACTTTTTCTCTTGAATCGCCTTTTACGATTAGCAGAGCCATGCTCTGGGCCAATTCTACCCCGGGCCCAGACGGGGTAAGAACCAGCCACGGGTAGGGGTCGTCCCATTATACAAGCGATGTTCGCACGATGGACTTTTCTCTTTTGTAATTGATTTGGGCCAAGCTCTAGGCTAATTTTTCTCCGGGCCCAGAAGGGGAACCCTTTTTTTGTTCGAAGGTGCATCAATTAAACCCTATATTCTAGGTTTAATAAGCTCCCCCGAGTACTTTTCTACATTTAATATAGTAACCCCTGCTCATGATAACTGGCAACGTCTGGCCAAAACAATAAGATCTCGTTTTATGGTTTATGTATATTTTATGGTTGGTGTGGCTCGTTGGTCTTGTTGTTAGCGTAACTGCTTCCAATGCAGAAGATCCAGGGTTCGATTCCCGCTGAAGTCAGAAAGTTTTTTAACTTCTGATTTGGACTTCAGTCCATCAGTTCTTGTTTTGGGAGTTTGTAAACGGTGACTTTGGAGCCGTCCTAGCAACGAAGCACATAATAAATTTCGGGAGTTGTTCTTAATCGGCCTTGTTGATTCTGGCTTTGATTTCGCGGGTGTTCGCACTGTCCATACCATGATGTTATATTTCTTATTAAAAATATCGATCTTTGGTTGGTTATCGCTCATTCGTCGATTGCGTCGGGGCCTGCAGGGTTGGCTTGGTCGCTTTGATTTAAAGTCCCCCACTAAAAAATCAGTTATATAATGAGTAGGTAGACCTAAAAAAAAATTTATTTATTTTTTTATTTATTTTATGTATTTTTATTCCAGCAACATAATTTAATATAAATGAAAAATTTTTCCCTCTTTTATTTTATTGTAGTGCAAAATGTGAAGTTCTTTGTATTTTATTTACAGGTTTAGTTCAAATGACTTTAGATTTTCGGGTTACATTAGTTTTTTGATTATTTGGATTAAGGGCGCGTCAACTGTTAGGTCACAGTGCACCACTCTAGCCCAGGGGATATGGGGAAGAATGCTGGTCAGAACCAGCCACGTGTAGTGGGAGGATTAAATGTACAAAAGTCCTTGGAGTTGGAGGTGTCTTCCTATAACACATATTTATTTAACTGGCTATAGTTTGTACTTCTCTCTCGCCAACAGGTGAACAGGGTCTCTGCCGTGAGCAGTGGCAGAGATAAGTCCATCCATCCATCCAGCTGCTGAGATGATCCTGTCCTCGATGTTACACCTTACCATATTTCCATCCATTTTTATTCAACAATGATTATATCAAGTTTCAAATAAAACATGTGCGTTCCTTGACAATGATCAATCTCTTCTTACATGTTATTGTAGAATTGTTTTTATCATTCATTGCTATTAG
Organism: Sweltsa coloradensis; assembly: GCA_024449915.1. NCBI lineage: Eukaryota > Metazoa > Arthropoda > Insecta > Plecoptera > Chloroperlidae > Sweltsa > Sweltsa coloradensis. Next base: position 58,639 of record JAMZAV010012769.1, on the reverse strand, counting down.
GATTATACAATTACATTTGGATTATTAAATAATCAACAAATTTCATTCAAATTCATTCATTCAAATCGAAATATTGAACAATACATGTTTGTCGACCTAGGTCCTAGGCTCTCACGTCGTTGTCGTAATTTGGTCATCGCTCGTGGTGTCCATTTTTGTCGGGGTCGTCGGGGGAGGGATGATAAAAAAATACGTTAATAATATATTTTTTAAAAGTTTAATAAGGCTCCTTGCCACCCCAAATTTACCATAACATATTTTCATATTATATAAAGATCGTAAGTGTCGGTTCCCAGTTTTTTTTTCGCCCTTCTCAATATTTTCGTAAATTGTTTCTGGACGATGAACAAAACATATAGTAATCTTCTACGTCCATGAATGCTTTCTTGGCAACTATGCATAGTCTTATACTTCGGATGCAATTCCTACAAACTACAAACAACACAAAAAAACTGTTTCCTATGACGTGAAGAACTAATATTGTGGATTATCCAAATGCCCAGGGTTTTGGTTTAGCCACAGCCAGAGCAGTGACGCATCCGTAGACCTCCTTCTCAGCAAGGAATCTAGCAATGATCTTGTAGGATCCGTACTCCAGTATACGAATGGGCAGGCTGAAGGGCACCTCCCAGTCATTGAAGGTATAGTTGCCCTGGAACCAAAACCACTTGTGCAAAATTCTGGATGTTTGGATAAAGGGCGCGTAAACCGTAAGGTCATAATGCACCCACTCTAGCCTAGGGGATATGGTGAGGAGGGGCCATGCTGGTCAGAAACCAGCCACGGGTTAGGGGGATGGGGGGTTTTTCTCACGTCACGGTCGTCATCGTCTTTGTCACCCGTTCGTTGTTCTTTGTCATCGTCGCCGGGGGGTCGTCAAGGGAAGGGGGCAAGGTCCCGACGACGATAGCCAGAGCTCGCCTCTATTTTTGGGGAATAAAAATATTCCGCTTTTACTAGCTGATTTTTGACGAGGTGGACTTTTTCTCTTGAATCGCCTTTTACGATTAGCAGAGCCATGCTCTGGCCTATTCTACCCGGGCCCAGACGGGCTACAGTATAGGGCCTACTCTAGTATGGCAGGGGGAAAAGGTTTGAACGGACCCCCTTTCAAGAGTGTAAAGATGGCTAAGTCATATTTGGAATTGTATTGATCAAAATGAAGACAAAGCTATAAAAATTACTTACGATTGGTATATAACAGCCCTCTGCTATGCTGGAGCCCTGCGCTGTAATACCGCAAGCCTTGAGTAAACTGGAGTTTTGTTCCTACGTCCACGTTCTGCAGACTCTCGCACATCTTTGATTTGTATGGGTAATTTAGCAGGTAGTCCCTTTGATCTCTTCTGTAGAAATCAAGGTAAATCTGTATACAGACAATTAGTTTACTTGGATTAAAGGTGCGCAACTGTTAGGTTTAATGCACCACTGTAGCCTAGGAGATGTGTGGAGGAAAGCCCCATGCTTGGTTTTTTTGGATTTAAAGGGCGCGTCAACCGTTAGGTCATAATGCACCACTCTAAACTAGGGTTGGGGGGGGGAAGGAGGAGGGGCCCATGCTGGTCAAACCATGCAGCCACGGGAAAAGGGGGGGAAAGGGGGGTTCTCACGTCGCGGTCGTCAAATTGTCATCGTCATCGTTCGTGGTGTCGTTGTCGTCATCGTCGTCGAGGGGTCGTCAAGGGCAAGGTCCACGAGCTGGTCAGAACCAGCCTGGGGTAAGGGGAGGGGGGGGGGGTTCTCACGTCGCGGTCGTCATCGTCTTTGTCTTTGTCTTTTTTCGTGGTGTCATTGTCGTCGTGGGCGGGGAGGTCGGCAAGGGAGAGGGAAGATGTCCCCGACGACGATTGCCAGAGCTCGCTCTATTTCGGAGAGTTATATACTCCCCTCTTACGTACTGAGTTTGCGAGGTGAAATTTTACTTGAATCGCTTTTTAGGGTTTAGCAGAGCCTGCTCCGGGACAATTCACCCCGGGCCCAGACGGTGGATAGATTTAAATTGAATATTTAATTTTTTAGTTCATTAGGATTATGCCCAAGTTAATCGTTAAGTCATAATGCCCCACCCGGGCCCAAAACGAAATATTCTGACAAAGCTGTACACAATTACATTACATAATTTAAAAAAAGTGTTGTACTGGGATAAACTGCTGGAGTAACATTGAGTTCACGCTTACGTCCATGGTGTCTATCTCTTCCTTGGGAACGGCCAGGAGAAGCTTCCTCTATGCAGCCTCTTCCTCTTCCTGGACGCGTCTGGAGGACCCAGATACAAGGATATGTTGAACTTTCCCTTCCCTGTTCCCTGGTCTTCACATGGGAACACATGCTTTATTTCAATATCGCCAGGGCCCTGAAAATTTAAATATATTTAATTATTCCACTTTCCTTTATTGATACGGTATGATAATAACTCCTTGTCAAGGTATATAAATCAGATGGCTTACCATATTAACTCCATGCTCTTGTGATTTGCAAACTAGCCAGGCTACAATCGTTAGCCCCACTAGAGCCTGGACGAGCTTCATTATGCTTGGTTGACAGCCACTTGACAGCTAAGAAGTTAATACTGAAGAAGCTTCGTCGTAACTAGTATCTATACCCACATAGATCAGGGCTACTCATCCTTTGTGCAAGAATATTTCCATTTAACAACATTTACTAATTAGCCGTATAAATGTCAATCAATCATAGTTTTAATAACATTTCCGTTGGGACTGGATGTGAAGCAGATGAACATCCGTTCATCTCCGATTTGAAGCAATTGTTAGTGTTGTAACGATAATGAAGCCTGAATCTACAGTATTGATAAATTAAAATCCAATACCCCACATAGATCATGGCTACTCATCCTTTGTGCAAAATATTCCATTTAAACATTTTCTAATTAGCGTATAGAACGTCAAAATGATTAGTTTTAATAACATTTCCGTTTTGGGTAAAGTAAAGAGAACCCGTTTTTTGCACCCTCAACGGATGTGAAGCAGATGGACGTCCTTTCAGCCCGATTTAGAAAATTGTTATTTTGTAATTGAAAATAAGCCTGAAATTACGATTGAAAATTTTTAAATCTTAATGTCAAAAACAATGTTTTTGTTACTAGGGTTATTTTTTTATTTTTTTATCCAACTATTCTAAAACTTGCAATTTAAATAAGCCTATAGGATGAAACCCTTGGCCCAAGGATGTAACACCCATACCGAGCATACAAATAGGAAAAAACGCTCAATTTTTCGCCGCGTTGTTGGATGAGCGTAATTGGTGCATTGAGTGCCATTGTTATGCGGATTTTCTGTGTTCTGGAAAGAATCATTACTAAGTTTAAGATTTTTTTAAAAAAAATTAATTTAAAATTAAATAAAAAAAACTTTAATTTGAAATTTTTTTTTTTTTTTAATCGTAATTTTTAAAAAAAAAAAAACGTAAAATTGCCTTTTTTCATAAGAATTAATTATTCAATTGCGCTCAAATTTCACACGAATATATAAATTTATTAAATAAAGGTTCTGTGAAAAAATTATTACAATCGGATAAAGCATGTTGGTGTTATAGGTCAAAGAATTGTTTTAAAAAGAAAAAAAACGTAAAATTTCGATTTTCATGAAAAATAATTTTTCGGTTGTGCTCAAATTTCACACGAATATCTTAATTCATAAAATTATGGTTCTGTGAACAAATCTTAACGATGGGATAAAGCATGTAGGTGTTATAAGTAGAAGAAATTTTTCAAAAATCGAAAAAAATCGTAAAATTTCGATTTTAATGAGAAATAATTTTTCGATTGCGTTCAAAAACGTGGCAATTCTAAGTTTAGAAATTTTAAAGGCCTCCATAAAATTTCATGGGAATTGGAGTATCGGTTTAGCCGGAATCGTGCGGACAAACACTCAAAAATACAAAAAAAAAGAAAAAAAAAAACATTCCGGATTTTTTTCTCCAGTGTAGTGAAATGGAATCTTCGCTTCGCTCATCCAACAATAGCACGTTACGTATTAGATAATAAGAGTGGATGAAGCTTAATTAGATTCCAGGTGAAGGTCCACCTCCAGGTCCAGGGTTAAACTCAAGTCTGCGTAAAACTTCGTAGTATGTTCTAACAATCGGTCAAAGACGTGGGTTAGTACAGTCTGAAAGCTCTAGATCTAGGTCCATTCGGCGTTTCTGAATACTGGTCTTGGTCACATTACTTGGTCTTCTTACTAATTGCTTGGTCTCATTACTTGATCTTGGTCTCGTTGAAAATACAATACTAGTCTCATTCTCATTACTAAAACATGGCGGCCTCGGGAGATGATCGAAATAAAACACTTCCAAATCAAATTGAGTAGCCAAGTTAGTTATTAAATGTTATAAATAATATTAAAATAAAAAGTATACAGAATCAAATTTGATATGGAAACGGTATGTAAATACACGTCAATAACGTCCGCCATGGTTTATTTGGATTAAGGACGCGTCAACCGTTAGGTCATAATGCACCACTCTAACCTAGGGGGGTGGTAGGAAGAGTTTTTTTTGGTTTATTTGGATTAAGGACGCGTCAACCGTTAGGTCATAATGCACCACTCTAGCCTAAGTGGGGGGGAGGAGGGGCCAATGCTGGTCAGAACCAGCCACGGGAAAGGGGAGGAAGGGGGGTTTCTCACGTCGCGGTCGTCATCGTCTTTGTCTTCGTTCGTTGTGTCATTGTCATCGTCGCCGGGGGGTCTTCAGGGGAAGGGGGCAAGGTCCCCGACGACGATTGCCAGAGCTCGCCTCTAGTTTGGGGAGTAAGATACTCCGCTCTTACTAGCTGATGTTTGCGAGGTGGACTTTTCCTCTTGAATCGCCTTTTACGATTAGCAGAGCCATGCTCTGGGCCTATTCTACCCCGGGCCCAGACGGGGACAAAAGGGTTGAAAAGACGATACGATATGATTGATACAACAAATGAATGCATTAAATAAAATGTTGGAAGACATTTTAGTTTCGTGTGTTCTAACCATGTAATTATTTGCGTTTATACATAAAATACCATTTTTCGTGGGAAACCTGTCCAGGGTGCAATGCATGACCCTCTTCCAGGTGTCTTAATAGGTATTGGAGTAACGACAAATATGAAGGGATGTCCGAGAACTGATTAAGGGAAGGGGAAAACCTCGGAAGAATCTTTCAGTCTGGATGGCCGATGCAGATGGCTTACCATATTAACTCCATGCTCTTGTGATTCACAAACTAGCCAGGCAACAATCGTTAGCCCCACTAGAGCCTGGACGAGCTTCATTATGCTTGGTTGACAGCCACTTGGCAGCTAAGAAGTTAATACTGAAGAGACTTCGGCGTAGCAGAGTCGATAAAGAAGTTTCCCCTTTGGGGAGGTCCCCTCCTCCCTATACCGCCCTGGGTTAAATAAAAAGTCGGTTTTTGGCGTTTGGAATGTAACGTCCTGCGCGATTCTGTGTGACAATTCATGGAACTACTTCAATAAATTTTTTTTTGTTTATTTGGATTAAGGACGCGTCAACCGTTAGGTCATAATGCACCACTCTAGCCTAAGGGGGTGGGGAGGAGGGGCCCATGCTGGTCAGAACCAGCCACGAGTAAGGGGAAAAAAGGGGGTTTCTCACGTCGCGGTCGTCATCGTCTTTGTCATCGTTCGTTGTGTCATTGTCATCGTCGCCGGGGGGTCGTCAAGGGAAGGGGGCAAGGTCCCCGACGACGATTGCCAGAGCTCGCCTCTATTTTCGGGGAGTAAAATTCTACCCTTCAAACTAGCTGATGTTTGCGAGGTGGACTTTTTCTCTTGAATCACCTTTTACGATTAGCAGAGCCATGCTCTGGCAAAACTACGTCACTTTTCTACTAGTTGTTACACTTTAACAGTCGTTGACGACAAATGGCGTGAAACGTCAAATATTAAATACGATCGAATGTTGGCGAATGTTTTGGCTTAAAGCAAACTCTCTTTAATCATGAGGATATTTTCTGACGTACTAGACCTAAGCCAAGGACCTAGGCCGACAAAATCTATTGTTTACTATTTCGATTTGAATGCCAAGGGCGTACTTACGTCTAAAAACTGTATTGTGGCCTTGGGCCTAGGCTACACGTACGTCCGTAAGGCTTAAATAACCTATATCTCGATCAATTTCGCACGAAAATGGCAGTGACGCCTGCGCAACACTTTAGTTTATAGTACAATAATAAATCAAAAGTAAATCGTTTTAAAAGGCTATGGCCCTGGGCTAATATAATTAAAATAAAATTGAAGTTTTACGTTTCGTCTGTTGTTTTGTTTATTGCATTGTCACTGCATATCGATAATCTACTGACCGCATTTAGCGTGCAGTGCTTTTATTAGTTTCACATTTGAGCCGCCCGCAGCGCGCAGAGCGTTAGATTCCGTTTTGACTTGGGAGCAGAGTCAATAAAGAAGTTTCCCCTTTGGGGAGGTCCCCTTACTCCCAAGTCAAAACGGAATCTAACGCTCTGCGCGCTGAGGGCGGCTCAAATGTGAAACTAATAAAAGCACTGCACGCTAAATACGGTCAGTAGATTATCGATGTGCAGTGACGCTGAAATCAACAAATAACAGACGAAACGTCAAACTTCAATTTTATTTCAATCATATTAGCCCTGGGCCCTAGTCTTTTAAAACGATTTACTTTTGATTTATTATTGTACTATAAAGTGTTGCGCAGGCGTCACTGACATTTTCGTGCGAAATAATTTGAGATATGTCTTGTTCAAGCCTAACGGACGTAAGTGTAGCCTAGGCCCAAGGCCACAATACAGTTTTCAGACGTAAGTACGCCCTTGGCATTCAAATCGAAATCTTGAACAATACATATTGTCGGCCTAGGTCCTAAGCTTAGGTCTACTCCATCAGAAATATCCTCATCAATAAAGATAGTTTGCTTTACTCCAAAACATTCGCCAACATTCGATCGTATTTAATATTTTGACGTTTCCGCCATTTGTCGTCATCGACTGTTAACTACTAGTAGAAAAGTGACGTAGTTTTATTGAAGTAGTTCCATCAATCGTCACACAGAGTCGCGCGGAACGTTAGATTCCAAACGCCAAAAACCGACTTTTTATTTAACCCAGGGCGGTATAGGGAGTTGGAGGACCTCCCCAAAGGGGAAACTTCTTTATCGACTCTGGTCGTAGCTAGTATTTATATTCACACGGTCAGGGCTACTCATTCCTTGTGCAGGAATATTTTCATTTATCAACATACCCCAATTATACGTATGAATGTCCTCAAATTATTTAATGATTAAAATAAAATATAATAACATTGCCGTGTGGTTGAAGTGATGTGTTGAGAGAGAACCTCGCGCATCAGTCAGACCGGATGTGAAGATGATGAACTTCCGTCGAGATCCTGTACACGAAGCTGTTGTTATAAGCGATTAATGAAGCCTGATACAAAAGCATTGATAGTTACCATCAACCGATACGATATTTCAACAGCTAGAGGTAATTATAACTTGTTATTCAACAAATTCCCAACCTCAGTTAGGCTATAATAAGAGTACTTAAAAGTAGATAACATTATTATATTATACACACCGATGGGAAGAGACATGCGATAGATTGTTCAATGTCACCGCATTGAAAATGTGTACACCATAGATATTAACCTCTTATTGTAGGCTAGATTAGCAGTGTCCAATACTTCCGCACAGGCGCGAGCGTAGCAAATTGAAGCGTCGAAAATCCAGTTCAAGATGGCGATTTGGCGTTTTAATTTATGCTTTTTTAAAGCAATAGGCAGTATTTTACTGGATTGTTTGATATGGTTTTAGCTTGTCCAGCATGGGAATGCACAAACAGAAACAATAAGACGTTATTGCATAAGAGAATTTTGTAATCATTTGATGTTAAAGGCTAGTATGCTCAGCTGTCAAACTGGCGGCCATCTTGAAAAATATTTTCGTCTACAAATCGCTCCCATTTAATTAACATGCAAACTGGGATTTCAAGATGGCTTTTAATTGTCATGGAAGTGGACCACTGACTGCTAATCTAGCCTACTATAGGTGTTAAGATATCTATAGTGCACACGCACACGCACACGCACACGCACAGAGGAAGGAAGACCGTCAGGTCATAGAGCACCACTATAGCCTAGGTTAGGAGATATGGGGAGGTCAGAACCAACCACGTGGATAGAGGGGGGGGGGTAAGGGGGATTTCACATCTTGACCTTGTTTGTAATCGTCTTTGTCATCGTTCGAGTTTTCACAGTCGTCGTCGTCGTTGTGGTAGCCGACCCGTCAGGGGAACGGGGAAAAGTCCCGTACTACCAGAGCTTGACTCTAGTTTCGGGGATTATTATACCCCCCTGCATACTAGCTAATGTTTGCGAGATGGACTTTGCCTCTTTCCTCGCATTTTACGATTTGCAGAGCCATGCATGCTCTTGGCCAAATTTTTCTCCTTGACCAGACGGGGCGCAAATCGCAATGTACGAATATAGGCATCACAATTCTTATCTTATTAACCATGTCGACGACGACGTCGTGGGAAACTAGGGCGCTTCAACCGGTTAGGTAATATTGTTTCACATGTTATATTGAAAGCTAATGACGTGAGTGTATGGTGTGTTCTTTTATTGTGTTGTTTTATAAGTTAATAAAAGAAAAGAAAATTATGGAGATGATAGTAATGGCAAAAGACAATTATTTATTTGCAAAAGAAATTAAATGTATTTTATTTTAATGTTGTTATAAATTGCTTTGAATGAGAAATATATAAAGTCTGACGTCGTTAACATACGATTGAAGCATTGTATATGATTTGGACAATCAAATTGTGTTCGCAAGGCATTATTTGGTACATCCTGCTAACATTTATATTGACTTACTAAAATCGTGCATAAATACTTGTAAGCAAGTGCGTCGTGATGCATTTTGCGGCATTGTATACGTATGCTTAACGCTTACGTATTTCATTGACTTACTGAAACACCTCCATAATATTAAATCCTACATGTTTTGTTTTGTTTAGTTGGATTAAGGGCGCGTCAACCGTTAGGTCATAACGCGCCACACTAGCCTAGGGGATATGGGGAGGTGGGTGCCGTGCTGGTTAGATTTGTTTGTTTATTTGGATTTAGGACGCGTCAACCGTTAGGTCATAATGCACCACTCTAGCCTAAGGGGGGGGGGGAAAGGAGGGGCCCATGATGGTCAGAACCAGCCACGGGTAAGGGGAGGAAGGGGGGTTTCTCACGTCGCGGTCGTCATCGTCTTTGTCATAGTTCGTTGTGTCATTGTCATCGTCGCCGGGGGGTCGTCAAGGGAAGGGGGCAAGGTCCCCGACGACGATTGCCAGAGCTCGCCTCTAGTTTCGGGGAGTAAGATCCGCTCTTTCTAGCTGATGTTTGCGAGGTGGACTTTTTCTCTTGAATCGCCTTTTACGATTAGCAGAGCCATGCTCTGGGCCAATTCTACCCCGGACCCAGTGCTGGTTAGAACCAGCCACGGGAGTGGGAGGAAAGGGGGCTTCTTGAGTATCGTTCGTCATTCCATCGGACACGAGCACTACTCGTTTGAACCACCTCAGACCGTTATTGTAACTAGGGAAACGCCAAAGTCTTTGTTAGACGAGTGAGTGAGCAATGTGTTGAGTACCCGGGAACATCCCCTTTCTTCCCCCTACCTAAGGCCTCCCTATAGCCTATCGTAGGCTAGAGTGGCGAATTATGGCCTTACAGTTGACGCGCCCTTATACCAACTAAACTTAAAACCCCTATTAATTATACCAATATAAATGTTCCCGGGTACTCAACACATGACTCGCTCACTCGTCTAACAACGACTTTGGCGTTTTCCTAGTCTAGTTGCCAAAGGCGCCCTTATACCCGAAATGAGGGTGACCTGGGTCCAATCCCCTGGTCGGGAAAGATTTCGTAATTTCTGGATTATATTTTAAAAATTATTAATCATGTTTTGAAATGCATATAACGCAATAGTCTATCATCTGTGACAATCCTATGGAAAACATAATCAGTACGAAATACGTGTAAAGATTGCAAGGTTTATTCAATCTTTTAGCTCTATTTGGGGGTACCTTGTGCGTGCAAGATTCGATAAACCTTGGGCACTGCATTTCACAGCCAGGCAAATAACAAACAAAAAATACTTTTTCAAAAACAAAACCATTTTCGTTAAAATAATTTCTACTCATCAGCAGCCTATTTTTCAATTTATTATTTCTTGTAGTTTTAAATCGCAACGAATCTAGCTGATTTTGTTAGCAGTTCTCAGTAAACTCGTACCGGATGTCTGTTTAAATTTTCAGCACAATCTGTTCAGCGATTCGGCTAGCTTTCGATGCACACATAGACAGACAGAGATAGACAGACAGAATCATGGAAGTGCCATATTTCTTGAATGGAAAGTCCTCGGACGCTTCGCTCCCTCGTCTAATTCTCTTATTTTTTTTGTAAATATTTTTGAAAGTGATATCACACGATGTAAGCGTATAGAATGTTAAATAAATTACCCAAAATTCTACTATCTTTATACGCCTTTAATAGGCATTTCCTCCATAATTGTGTTACTTATATTTCTTACGCTTCACTTCACCAGCAAGTCGCGAGTGCAGTTCCGATATAGACAACATATAAATACCACAAAGCTTAATCAATAATTTCTTCACACGCCTCTGTTTACCTGATATGTTTAGCCCGAAAGTCTGGTTTTCCCGTCCTAATGTCTAAGACACATGACAGGCCAGGTGAATATAGGCATCTCAATTCTATTTTAATTAACCTTAAAGACGACGACGACAGGAAAAACTAGGGCGTTTCAACCGGTTAAGTAATATTGCTCCGCATGTGATTTTGAATACTAATAAAATGAGTGTGTGGGTGTTTGATGAATTGTTTTATAAGTTTATAAAAGAAAAGAAAATGATGGAAATGTAAGTTGGCAAAAGAGGAATTATTTTTTGCAAATAAATTAAATGTGTTTTATTTGTATTACATGTTATTAAATAATAACTTTGAATGATGAATTATTAAAATTTGTCGTCGTTGTCATATGATAGAAGTTATTTATTTGATGGGTAAAATTAAAATTGTGTGCGCAAGGCATCATTTGGTACATTCTGCTAACATTTATGTTGACTCACTAAAATCGTGCATACAAATTTGCAAGCAAAGTGCGTTGTGATGCATTTTGCGGCATTGTAGTACTACGTCTAATATTATCTCCTTCAATTGTTTTGTCCGGATGTCTGGGTTTCCCGTTCTAATCTCTGCCACACTGGACAGGTCATCAACTACAGACAGACAGACAGACAGACAGACAACTACACAAATAGATCGACAGCAACAAGTCATCAGCGAATGCGATGCCCCCTCCACTCCCAAACTATCCGTCCTTCAACGACCTTCAACCTCTAGGAAGAGTTTTAGTGCGAGAGAACCTTGAGACCGGCCAGTTCCAGTTGACCACGGACAACATCACAGACAGTCGTCCGGCTACTTCTGTGCGCGAGTCAGAGACTCTGTGTGTCATACTAGAGGTGATAATATTCAAATGTGAGTGTTATTGTCGGAAATAAAGTGAAAGTAATCGAACAACATGGAGAAACTCGGATTCCTGGCGTTGGTTATTACTACGGTGTTATCCGGTAAGTGCCCATCTACATTTAGTGACGACCACGTGAGAAACTAGGGCGCGTCAACCGGGTAGGTCATATTGCGCCGCCTGTGATATTGTAAGTTAATGAAATGAGTACTGTGTGATTGATGATATATTATTGTTTTCCAAGTTTAAAAAGCAAAGAAAGGTCTCGATTGCATTATAAAACGATTGTTGCTTGGACAATTAATGCTTAGATATTTTTTTTGATTATTTGGATTAAGGGCTCGTCAACCGTTAGATCATAATGCGCCACTCTGGCTTAGGGGATATGGGGTGGAGAGGCCCATGCTTATCAGAACCCATCACGGGTAAGGCGAGGTAAAAGGTAAATCTCAAATACCTACAAAAAACAACGACGTAAGAAACTAGGGCGCTTCAACCGGTTAGGTCATATTATACCACCTATGATATTGAAAGTAGATACATTGAGTTAAATGTGTTTAATTTTTATGTTGTTTTCTGACCTAATAGAAATAATAATGTTAAAAATAATATACCGTATTGATAATTAATAATAATTATTTAATATTACTTTCTTACTTACTTACTTTGTTAGTGATAGCAAAGGATAACTTGTTTATCATTAGAAGTAAATGTTTTTGATGTTATTTACAATAATTTTGTTTAATTGATTGATTTAGAAGTTTTTTCGCCGTCATTAAATGATTTGAAGATATCTCATTGCGTGCGCAATGCATCATTGGATGAGCGTAGCGAGCGAAGCGAAAATTCCATTAAATACTCTAGTGAAAAATCTTCGGATTTTTTTTCTTTCATTCTTTCTTTCTTTCTTTCTTTCTTTCTTTCTTTCTTTCTTAAGTCGAAGTCATTTTAAAAAAATCGTATCATATCGTAAAATTGCGATTTTCATGAGATATAATTTTTCGATTACGTTCAAAAACAAGGCAGTTCTAAGGGTACGTCTGTAATCGTTTTTCGACTGCTACCCTGCTAAAAACTTGCCTGCTCTGTGCTAGCCTGCTTACACCTCGCCTACTTAATGATTCTGTCAACAACTACTCAAAGCCTGCTTATCATGGCTTCCCACTGCCTACTTAACGGACATACGTTTTTAAGTCGCTCTCAAAACCCACCCACGAGAAGGCGGTAGCTTGAGTCTTTTTTATAAATTTGTAAACAAACAAACTTTCTTGTGTTTGTTAGTCCATGTGCGTTGTATCTCTCGTTTTTGGCTTGTCATAGGGTCTAGACCTAGCATAACCTCGGTGGTCAAGGTCAAGAAGTTAAAAATAAATTTAAAAACATCAAACTATATCACTAAACATTCAAAATGCTACATTTTGGCTGGCTAGGCCTAGGTCTAGGCTACCCTACGCTAGACCTAGGCCCCACCTTTACCTAGCTATGCCCTAGGGCCTCGGCCTAAAACATGCATTTAGTTGTTTGAATTCCTGACACTGCTAACTTTCTACGTGGTAAGAAAATAATTCATTAAATATAAGATCCTAGGAACAATTTAAATTAATTAATTACAATCCTGCTTGCATTTCACTTCTTCGCATTCGGCCATCTTGAAGTAGGCGAAGTAGGCTCACAAGCATACACTTTCGGCGACTACGCTCGGGTGCTAACCAAGTAGACTTCCGATGCCTACTTGTGACATTTCGACGCCAACTTCATCACGTGACTTCCGGCTAACGAGTCGACTTAGCCAAGCAGACTCGCTCAAAAAGTCGATTACAGACGCTCCCTAAGTTCAGAGATTTCGAAGGCCCCCACAAAATTTCATCACAATTGGAATATCGGTTTAGCCGGAATCGTGTTAACAATCACACAAAAATACAAATAGAAAACGAAGAAAGAAAGAAAGAAAAAAAAACATTCCGGATTTTTTCCTCCAGTGTAGTGAAATGGAATCTTCGTTTCGCTCATCCAATTAATATATTCGTGTGATATTTGAGCGCAATCAAAAAATTATTTCTCACAAAAATCGCAATTTTACGTTTTTTTTTCTCGATTTTTTAAATCTCTTCGACTTATAACACCAACATGCTTTATCCGAATGTAATAATTTTTTCACAGAACCTTAATTTTATGAATTCATATATTAGTATAAACTTTGAGAGCAATCGAAAAATTATTTCTAATGAAGATCGCAGTTTTACGATTTTTTTCGATTCTTAAAATTTCTTCGACTTATTACACCAATATGCTTTATCCGCTCGTAGGCCTAATGATTTTTTCACAGAACCTTAAATTTATAAATTAATATATTCGAGAGAAATTTTAAGCGTATCGAAAAATAATTTCTTTTGAAAATCGCAATTTTAACCTTTTTTCGTTTAAAAAACTTACGCTCATCCAACAACGCGCCTGAAAAAGCGTTTGCGCAGCTTCCTAGTATTTGGTACATTCTGCTAACATATGATGCATATTATGTTGTGTAGGGGGTGGGGAGAGAAGTGTCCCATGGTGGTCAGAACCAGCTACGTGTATCGGGGTATTTATAGTGAGGGGGGGGGTCATCGTCGTGGTCGTCATCGTCTATGAAATCGTTCGTGTTGCCATGGTCGTCGTCGTCGTCGGCGGCGGCGGGGCGGGGAGGGGGCGAGGAAGGGGTCCTCGACGACGACATCCAAAACCCGTCTATGTAGTTTCGGGGGGTAAAATACTCCCTACAATACCTGATTTTTTCGAGATAGACTTTATATTCATCACCCTAGTACTTATTTATGCCATATCCACATTTTCGCTTTTTTGGAGTTAGATGTTTTAGAGTTATTGTTAGTGCTCATTGTTGCTAATATGATGAGCGTAGCGAGCGAAGCGAAGATTCCATTCTACTACACTGGAGAAAAAATCCGGAATGTTTCTTTTTCTTTCTTTCTTTTTTTTCTGTTTTGTGTGTGTTTGTAAACACGATTCCGGTTAAGCCGATAATTCAATTGCGATGAAATTTTCTGGAGGCCTTCAAAATCTCTGAACTAAGACTGCCACGATTTTGAGCGCAATCGAAAAAGTAATTCTTATGAAAATCGCAATTTTACTTTTTTTTCGATTTTTAAAAACTTTCATCGACTTATTAACACCTAGTGCTTTATCCGATTGTAATGCATTTTTCACAGAATCTTAATTTTATGAATTAATATACACTCTCGACGAGAGGATATGAGAGTTTAGGCACAAGCTGGTCAAAACTAGGGAGAAGAAAGTTTTTTAAACTTTAAGGATAGATTAAGGGCGCGTCAACCGTTAGATCATAATGCGCCACTCTAGTCTAAGAGATATGGAGAGGATGGGTCATGCTGGTCAGAACCAGCCACGGTTGAGGGGAGGAAAGGGGGGCTCTCACGTCGCGGTCGTCATCCGCCACGTGTATAGTTGTATTGTAGCTAAAGTGGGTGAGGTGCATCGTCGTGGCCGTCGTCGTTGGGTTGGGGAGGGGGAGAGGAAGGGGTCCTCGACGACGACTGCCAGAGCCCACCTATTTAGTTTCGGGGAGTGTTTGTGAGATGGACTTTGTCTCTTTTCGTACATTTTACGATTCAACCCCGGGCCCAGACGGTTGCCCGTATAAGATTTTTGTTTTTGTTGTGTATGTGGATCGAGTTAAAATTGTTTAGAGTTTTTGAGTAAAGGGGGCGTCAACCGTTTGGTCGTTATGCCTCATTCTAGCCTAGGGAATGTGGGGAGGAAAATCCCATGCTTGTCGGGGGAAATGGGAGGTGGAGGGTCATCATTGTTATGATTAGCCGAGTTAAGCTCTGGGTGAAATTCTCCTCCGTTCCCAGACGGGGACATAAGCCCCTGTGCACCCAGTAGGTCATGTTGGGAGAACCGGGTAAACCTGTCCACTCGTCGCCTGTGACACATTCTATGATTAGTGAACTACATGGCAAGGTTTTGTTTAAAGATTAAGTGACAGCGCTCTTATGGATTTTATCAACGACTATTTCAGCGTAATGTTATGACAAATTATTTAAATTCGTCACACTTTCTAGCAACTGCATGTCAACGGTTTGTTTAAAACCGAGATGGGGGGATGGTGGTACAAGCGACCTTGTAACCCTGAACAGCATATTAATACGACGACGTGAGATACTTTGTCACATTGAGCCTTCTCTTATTGTAAGTTAATGAAATGAATTTATAAACTGTTTGATGATTCTATTGTTTTCTTTGTTTGTAAAATAAAGTACAATTATTGGACGAGTGAGCGCAGTGAAATGAAGTCTATAAAGCTACTCGATCGGGTTTTCGTTGTGATTTAGTTTGTAAAATGTTAAATGTCTGTCTGTCTGTCTGTCTGTCTGTCCGATCACATACGGGTACGGCCGAACGGCCAATAGATTGAACTGAAATTTTAAACAGACATCCGTGACCAAGAAGCCTAACTGAGAACTGCTACCAAAATGAGCACAATCCATTTCGATTTAAACCAACAACAATTAATACAGTGAAAAATAGGCTTAACATGTGTAGGAATTCTTTTAACGACAATGGTTTGCTTTTGAAAATATCACTGCCTCTTAGATGTTACACGGTTGCAATGGAGGCAGTGGAAAAAAATATTTGTAATGCTGTTATGCTGTGACCAAAAGGCATCGAAACTTGCATGTTCAAGGTACCCCCAAATTCCGCTGGGAGATTGAGTAAACCTTGAAATCTTTACTTGTATTTCGTACTGACTATGTTTTCCATAGTATTGTCACAGTTGATGTAGACTAAACTGGGTTATATGCCTTTCAAAACGTGTTTTTTTTTTTTTTTAATACAAATTACAAAATCTTATACGACACCCAGGTTGACCAGGGGATTGAACCCAGGTCTCCCACATTCCGGGGATAAAATCGCCTTAGCCAACTAGACTAGGAAAACGCCAAAGTCGTTGATAGACGAGTGAATGAGCCATGTGTTGAAAACCCGATATCATTCTTCATACTGGGCTAGATCCAGCCTTAGGTATAGGGGAGGAAAGGGGATGTTCCCGGGTACTCAACACATGGCTCACTCACTCGTCTATCAACGACTTTGACGTTTCCCTAGTAATTTTCCAAGTCAAGGGACTACATGGACTAAAGGGCGTAAACTGTTAGACATAATGCCCCACTCTAGCCTAGGAGACCATGCTGGTCAGAACCAGCCACGGGTAAGGGGAGGAAATAATTGTTCATGACGCGGTCGTCAGCGTTTTTGTCATGGATCATTGTGTCATTGTCATTGTCGTCGGGATGGTCCCGGGCCCAGGTGGGGATAGATAATGGTCCGTTATGCATGTTTGTTGTGATTTATTCAGGGTAAATTAATGTAGGTAGGTTTAAAAGTTGAGATTATTTTAAATCCATTATTTAAATTATTTAAATGTGTGTGATAGAAAAATGTAGTTCCGTAATCAAAATTGATTAAAGCCCATTTTGTTACTCAACCTCTCAATTGAATTTAACCCTACAGTGCACATACTTAAAAAAAAATATTATTTGTATTGTATGTTATGTTTGTATGTATTAGTGAACCACTCGTTAACAACATTATTGGTTTGTTTCTCCGCCAGGTGTCGCCTCGTTCGAGTTCTGGGCCTCCCCTCGGCGTAAACACGTTCGTACAGGGGGAGATGTGACCATCACGTGTCAGTCTGATGTCCCTCTTACAGACTGCAGGTTCTACCTTCCAGGCATGGGATACCTGGAGCCTGTGACCAACCACAACACTATACGTTCAGGGTGAGGCGCGTCAACCGTTAGGTCGTTATGCTCCATTAAGCCTAGGGTAAGTGGGTAGGAATGTTCCACACTCTTAAAAGGGAATGTCTTACTTTTCATTTAAGACATGTCTGAAACTTCATTTTATGTTTTAATTTTAAGACACCAACAAGAAAATGTTTTAATTTCAAACATACGTGCAAGACATCTTTAGGTTTTATGTTTGAAAACGGTATCATTGTAAGACATCACGTGTCTTGTGTTTCAAACACTATGATTTTAAGATGTAAATAGTGAATGTTTTAATCAAAATATGTCTTAAAAAAAGGCTCAAATACGGTTTTCAAACATATTTCTACTTTAAGATATTAAAGATAAAACACAAATTAATCAAACGTCAGATACTTTATTTTCAAGGCCAAACATTGCACGAGTTTTTTGTTTGAAATGATAAATTCATATTATTTTAACTTTACATCTATTTCAAGATTGCATTGATACAATTTATGGTGCAAACACATCTGTAAATGCTTGATCCCTCACAAAAAGTAGAAAGGCTAACTATGACAATAAACAATTTATTAAAATATTATTATTATTATTATTATTATTATTTTATTATTATCATTATTACCTTTTGAATAGACACTTTTGCAGTTGATGTTCAAAATATTGTTTAATCACATTAGGTACCCGCTATGTACTGTTCTCCCCTATAAGTAGGCCTACTTATTTCATAACACATTTTGTTGATTTGATTTGATTGGATATTGCTTAACGTCTCATATTTATGCACTTTGGCTAATCGAGACAATACAGACAAAACACATTTTGTATGTGCCTAGTTTATAAACCATAAATTAAACTAAAAGTATTATAACATTTTGTGAATACCTATAAATATATAGGTGTTTGAGGTGATGGCCTGAATATGAAGGCCTTAATAATAATAAATAAATAAATAAATTAATTAATTTGTATTTTAGATGTCTATAACCCCTCAGTTTATATAACTGATTTCCTTCCAGTGGAGGACAGTAACCAAAGTAAACCAGCCAACCCTGTAGGCCCTGAAGCAACGAATAAGTGAGCGATAACCAACCAAAGAATCAATATTTTTTTAGTAGGAATATAGCATTCAGTGGTATGAACAGTGCGAACACCCGCAGATAAACGCCAGAATCACAAGGCCGATTCAGAACAACTTTAATTTATTATGTGCCTCGTTGCTAGGACGGCTCCAAAGTCACCGTTTACAAATCCCTGGACAAGAACTGATGGACTGAAGTCCAAATCAGAAGTTAAAACACTTCTACTTGAAAGGGAAATAGAAACCCTGGACCTTCTGTCATTTAAGCATAGACACTAACCACAAGAACCAACGAAGCCATACTTAATATACGGTACGTATTGTTTATTGTTAAGGCTATTCGAACCGCGTTTTTGTCTTTTTTTCCAAATTGCTACCAAGTCAAAATATACCTAGTTATAGCTTTGGTCCTGCCTCTTTTAGAAATCAAACAATTTTTGCCAAATTTTTCTGAACCGGTAAACAACGTGCCAATATTGCCCCACCCTCAAAATAATTTCAAACTTCATTTGCCAGGCACAACCATTCAATGTAGGGGTGTTTGTGTTTTTGTGACATTCATTTTTCACTGGTTTTTCCTAGTGTCTGACAGATGTTTTTTTTTTTTTAACAATTGTCTTTCTGAAATATTTTTGTTTGGCTTACAAATCGGTACAAAATACCCAAAACAAAAATTCGTAGGACCAACAATTTTTTTAAAAATCTTTTTCTCACAGTCAGCCTCTAGAAAAACCTAGTTGAAAATTAATGTCCAAAAACACAACACCCCTACTTGAATTGGTGTGCCCTTGGGGAATTTGAATTTGCAATTATTTTGAAGGTGCCGATATTGGCTGTGTACTGGATCAGAAAATTTGAAAAAACATAGTTTTACGATTTCCTCAAAAGGGCCAGGTTTCAACCCATTCACTATATTTTGAAAACTTGGTAGCATTATTTTGGAAAAAGAAAAAACGCGGTGTCCCGAATAGCCTTAAACTGTAGAATTGAACAAAAAACAATTTTGCACTTTAATCAATAATTGACAACAGCTAGAAATTACACATCATAATGCTCAGTGTACGGGCATGGATTCATACTATTAGACACATCTGTGGCGTATTAGCCTTCAAACTCGTTCCTTGAGTGATAAGTAGAATGACATATGAAGCTGAACTAAATTAATAAACTAGAAAGGTTATGAGGGTGTACACATTTTGACAAACGTTAATGCTAATTTGGAGGGTTTACACAGACTTGATAGGCATTAACTTTACTTCAAAATTAAAAGTTTGCAGTGTTTTTGAAAAGTATGAACTTTCTATGTCTCAAACAACAAACAATTTGATCAATTTGACCCAACTGCGGGCAAATCATTTTCATTACAAGATATTAACAATAATTGCACCTTTTTCTATACGTGGTGCCATGTACAATTATGCAAGGGGATTCAATTAATTTTCTGTTTCATATGGTTCATTTAGATATGGACCCAATGATGTGTGGCTTGGGGATGGTCCCCCAATTTTCAGGCTGCGTCCCGAGTGGATTCGTCACCAGAAATACAAAAATTTCTCGATGGTTTCCAGTTGCTGTTTATAAGATTGCACAGCCGAAGAGCTTGGTGCGGTATTGCAAACGTATGCATGTTTTTTGAAGTTTTTTTCATGTTTTGGCTAAAACTCCAAAGCGACAATGTGCTGCTTCGAAGCGCATGCACCAATGGTGGTCGAAGTGTGCCAAACTGGCTGATTTGTTCTGGAGGTGAATCATATAGTGCATTTTGGGTCCACACTGGCATCGGGATAAAGAGTTACAAAATGTAAGTGATGATCTCTATCATCACTTCCAACAACAATGTATCGTCATATTGTAATTTCAATTAACGCATAAACACGACATTTTCATTATTTGAATCACCCGTATTAATTTTGTAGATATTCATCGTTCTCAGTTAATATTCTCAATCAAAATGGTGATATAACCGATCGTCGATCATCCTGGATGCTTTTGCCGTAGGTTGTTCTCTAGATGAATTGCTTCAATAGGTGATTGGTTTATTTTTGCTCAAATGTTGGAAATCAAAGTTTGGCATTTTTTGAAATTTAGTGTTTGTAAGGTGAAGTAGTGTTCAGTTATACAATGATTTATGAACAATTTGGTCTCATATTGGAGTGCACCCCTCTAAAATACATGCATGAATCATGGAACATTTGGTACATCAAGTAAGCAGTTCCACGAGAAGAAAGGACTAGAACGTGTAATGCCCATAAATGAGACCCAAGTTTCCTGGCTTTGCACCGTAAGGCAGCTCTCGACTCTGGCACCACTGCATTATGTGGGTAGCTTTTATCCCTTATAATAAAATTATTTGCATTTGATGCATCTCCTAGGTTCTCCCTTTTTACCATACATGTTCTACAATGTCTATTTGCAAAACCAAACTTCCTTCTTTATATCCTCCTACATAGTTGGAGCCAGGGTGTCCCTACGAAAAACAGAAAATGCACACCGAAAAGTACGAGGGCGGGCCCAATATTTGAAAAACAATACCTTCTTTCGCTTTCTAGCCTGCTATGCATTGCATAAATTTTTCTAGAACTTTAGTAAAACCATATTTTCTCAAATTAATTGTTTTCACGAGGGCAAGTAATTGATGGGTTTTTAAGGAAACCTTAATTTCTGTAGAATGTTCCCATCACCCAGTAAAAAAAACCTAACTTATGCGCTTTTCACCTTTGACCTATGGGGTTAACAACTCAACGAGCGTCATAAATAAATCTCATTTAAGTGCCTTTGGATCTTAGAAAATACATCATGTGTTTTTAAAAATTCTCCATCTCTATAGTCTTTATAGTACCACCAACCCTAGGATGGTCCGAACACAATACAGAACATCTCCATCTATTAAGCATTTGCTCCAAGGAATTCTTAAATGGAATTATTTGGCATTCTATTTTCTTCAAAACGTCCCAAGTGTAAAGTTGGCTTGGCCTTATCCAAATAAACTCTTCTGCTAAGACAGTAGCAACCGGTAATAGTAACGACGACGTCCCCTAAATACTTCTCTTAATTGGAAATTTAGTATCGGATTTGAAAAAACATTGCGTGTTTGGACCCTCATCAAATGTTTATGAACAGCTGTCTTTGTTTCTCGTTAGGTTGGAGATGTTGTAGGAGTCTTCTCTACAATAAGATAATGATAAAACAATTTTTGGCCTACCAACCAGGAAATTAAAATAGGGCCTCGACATGACGTCAAAATGAATTCACAAAATTTAATTGATTATTTATATAAATTTAAGGGAAAAAAAAAATAACCTTATTTCATATTCTCCTCTCATTAACCAAATCATTTACGCATGAACAACGTTTGTGATAGCTCGCTGGGAAGTAATCGTTGTCTCCCGTGTATGCAGCTAAAAACTTTTGCAGCATTCATTTTGGAGTTGATTACTCCCCACCCGCCAATACTGCAATCATCGCCCTCAAACCTAGAAGAATTATTGCATATTAGGTATTTGAATTAACCTATGCACTAAATACTTGTAGGCTCTACAAGCATTTTGTAAGACCCACTTCTATAACCTTGATTGGGTATAAGATGCTAAAATATGAGACGTTAAGTATAATAAATCAGTATATAACCAGTGGGTAGACATAAATGCAAATTTATTTTAATTATTTAATTTATTTATCAAGGTTTACCAATTATGTGGGCTAATATAGGTAAGTCCCACCCAAACATATGCGACAAGCTTCATCACTTTTTTAAGATTTTGAATGTGCATAATAGGTATGCCTACAAGGCAAAGGTACCAGGAGTACATTTCTTTTAATTTGTGTAGACCTAAATAAATGCCTATATATGGCCTAAACAAGGTCTATATTTGTCCTTACAAAGTTTATAGGCCTAGGCCTACCCTGGCTACACAAGTCCAACCTAGATCTACATTTTTTTTTTAAATCCCTTGTAGGGCTACCATTTTGTCCATTAGCCATTTTGGGCTAAATTTGCCTTTTCTCAAGAGAAATACAGCATTAATTATTATTAGTTGTAATTGTAAGTGTATTAATATTACCTATACTTTTTCGACAAACTGCCATGACTCAATAATAATAATAATTTTATTATTGTTACGTAGGCAGATGGTAAAACTTTGCGTTATGAGACAACATTATGTATTAGGCAATGACATCGTGCTGGAGTCATCCTTCAGGATGACCCCGCCACAACCGCAAGCCAGACCGACGGGCCGTGAGAGACAAGGCCGCTAGAGCCTCCGCGCAGCGGTCCGGGGCGATTGAGGTTGTCTGGGTAACGAGTGGCATGGCTTCAACCACGCAAAAGCATGGTTTGTTATTGTTTCTACTACTGGTGGTACCTAGTGGTGTAGGGCCTAAAAAGTTTCTAAAACTGACTGCCATGACAACAACTTCACTCGACATGTGACTTGCAACTAGCCCTATAGCCTATTGCCCTAGTTCTACTGATAAATCGTTACCTACATATACGTTTGAACAATATGCCTTTAAGTTCTTACCTCTAGCTTCAAGTTCAACTTGTTCATCAACAGGTACCGGGTAGGGCCTAGGTCGAAGCCCACCCTAAACTTCCTCATACTTTGACCAGCTTCATCTGGGTTATAAATAGCTGGATGTTTTCTTTTCTGTGGCGCTATGTATGAAGCCCACTTGTCGTAAGTAGCACCGCACAATTGCAACTTGACTCTGAAGTTTGGTCAAAGCCGTGAGTTTCGTGACATATGGTATGTATAGTACGTTGTTATTATATGCACTAAAAAGCACATGAGACACTTAAAACCATACTAGGCCTAGGCTAGCCTAGCCTATGAAGGCTTAGGCTTGTCTAGAATCTTTAAACCTAGGCCTACCTAGCTAGGGCCTAGGGCTAGGGGCCTAGGTAGGCCCTATGCTTTTAGAAGGCAAAAAGTTTATTGTAACTGGTCCTAGGTCTAGATAGACTTTTACGTCCTTGGCCTAGACCCACTGTTGCCTAGGCTCAAGGCTGTTATAGCCTAGGCATGTTTGTTTTCGTTCAGCTTTGTCTAATTTACGCGTGGATCAGTGGAGCAGGCGTTTGTATTGTAAGGTCTAGGCATAGCCTACAGCACACTGACTGTTACTTAACTGCATTGTAAGTTTCAACCCTAGCAACTAGGCTACCAATTAAAGTAGCATCGTTATCCCATTCCAATAGTCACAGTAAAGATAGTAGGCTAGCAGCTTTGGGTTCATCACTTACACTGTTTTCATTTCATTATGTTTTAATAATTAAATGTAGCTATAAGTGCGAGGTGTACACGGCCTAGGCGTAGCCTACCGTGCTGATTTGTTGTATTCACGGCAAGTAAACCTTACGAACATAATAAAATCCCTAATAAATCCTCACGTTTTTGCTGTTATAGTAACAAAACAAAACTTCAAAGCTTTACAGCGTTATTTTAACGAAATCCTTTTGCAATTAAGTCCTTTATATTTCAAATAGCGACGTAAAGATGTTGTAGGAGGAAGTATTTTAAGTGAAAAAGGTTGGTACTAAGTAAATGAAGGAGGCGTGGCCTAGGCGTAATCACATGATAACAGGAAATTTTTGCAAGTGTCGTATCTAACAATCTGTATTATTTTCAAGTGATTATTGTATATTTTCAAAAAGAACACAATGTAAATAAATTGTTAAGAATGAATCGCTTTTATATTTATTTCTCATTTGAAGTGGTTTCTGGTTGATTTTAATGCGAAAACGTGTTTTAAAAGTTGGACCGCCCCGACCGAAGAAGTACTCGACCAAGTGCACATGGCTGGCAAACAAATTTATGCCTCAGCTGTACCAACAAACAAAAAATCACATGTTGCCTGAGGTTTATCACTTCTTCTTCTTCAATTTATGTGTCGGAAGGCGACATCGCAAAATAATTCCTATAATAGACTGAAAGTAAGTCTATAAATTTAATTAACTATTGATCATGGGATCCCAGAATCCATCAATATGTTTTAATTACCATTTGTTCGTGAAGTGTTTTTCAAACTGTGGTGTGTGTGTGTGCCAGTGGCCATTGCCCGCCAAATCCGGCGTTTATCCCGCGATATTAGCTTTGTCAACGGCCGTCTAGCTGAGCGTAGCTAAAAGTGTTTTTGGTGAACTTCATATTATCATCATGAGTGGTAAAAAAGTTGTTATTGTGGATTCGTAACGAATGAAGAAAGTGTGGTTTACCTTCAGAAACGACAGGTGGTGGGTAAGTGCAGTAGACCAAGGACTTGATAGTTGAAGCTTTAGAGGAAAGTGCCAACTTGTATCAGATGATCATTTAAAACACGCTTTTTGTCGATGCATACGTCACTATTTCAAAAGTTCGACGAAGATTTTAATGTTTAACATTGATAGGTAATGACCGATGATATAGAAACAAAACCAAGCTGAAGGCGTGTTTAGTCCTAGGCCCATATCAAAGAAACCCAGTCCTGAAGGTAAACACAAATGGGTTGACCTGGACGGGAAAACATTCCTTTCATGATGATTCATGAATAATGTAAGTGCTTGGGTTTGCCTAGGGCGCTAGTAGCAACTAGGCCCCTAGCTTAAAACACGTAGGCCTAGCTCGAGGTTAGTTACCTTAATACCTAGGCCCAGGCCCTAGGTCTACTTAGCCCCTTGGCTAGGCTAGCCCTAGCTAGGCCCAGTAGGCCTAGGCTCTGCATAGTCTTATGACTTGGTCAAGATTATTTGCTTGGCAAGGCTTAGGCAAAAGGCTAGGGGCCTAGCCTGAGCTGACTGATAACGCACTAGGCTTAGGGCGAAGGGCCCCCGCTATTGTGAAAGACTTAAGTTTACGATACATGACCTAGGGAAACCTAGGGCCTACCTGCCACAAAACCAGCCCATGCCTTTAGTATAGCTACCTACCTACGCTAGGCCCCTAGGGCACTGGCTAAGTTCCTCCATCTGGCACGCCACAGCAGAAATTATTCCACATGGCAAATTGCCCTGGCTAGGAACGTCATCTAAGCCTTTTGGCTGGTTCTCATTAGGCCTAGCCTTGGACTACCGTATAATACCTTATTTTGCCGTTTTTTGCCAGATTGACAGCTTGTCAGGGCTAGGCTAAGCCCATCAGATTTGTCCACAGTTTTTCTAAGCCTAGCCTAAATAGTTGTTAATGGCTAGACCCTATGCGCCAATTTGCTGTTCAAAGATGTTGTGATAATTGCAAAGATAGTATGGCTACCCCGGAGTTTTACTATTTTGGTACATTGTATTTAGATGGCACGGCCTTCCGAAGCCTGGAAGAAATCCATTCCACCCGTAATCTTTGCTTTATTGGACCACATACATTTGTCTATCTGTTGTGTTTGTTACTTTTGTGATGTCGGGCCCCTATGGTTTCCGTGTTCCGATTGAGGGTCAAAATAGCGTTGTAATTGCGTATCGAGGCCTATCGGAATTTATGGACTAATTATTGTATTGTGATCTCACAGCGCTAAACCCGGGCTTTGCGTTTTGGGTGAAGCGCGGTAGGTTTGATATTGATATAGGCCTACTAATTGTTGAAATTTAATAGCCTTGTTTTTAATGTGTCTAGCTAGCCCCTATGCCTATCTATGTTGAGAAGCGCCTCGCGGAAGTATATTTACTGATCACGACGAAAATGAACCCGTCCACATAATGGATCGTTCATGCTGATCTTCGTATAATCGTAAATTTGACGGAAGTGTTATTTTGGCATTAAACTTATAATTTGTCTTTTTCTAACTTGAAATATATCATAATGTATTTAGTCCTTGTTTTTGGCCGCGGAAAGTAGTTTCTGGACTTATTTCATCACTTTTAGTTTGCTTGATCGGTCGTTTTGGTACTAGTATGCCTAGTTTAGTTTGGTGCGGTCCACTTTTCACACAGTTTTTTTTTCAAGAAAAAGAATAAAACAAATTCAAATGAGTAACAAATGAGAACTCTTATTAACGATTTATTTATACTAACATTCTGAAATATACCAATTTAGGCCTATATAAAATTACCAGATTGAACACAACACTCGCTCATTTCAATGTCATTGGGGGGGGGGGGGGGGGTGAGCCATGTTTGTTATCTTACGTCTTGATTTTACTTACTAGGCACACCACCTTTTCGCTTAAAATACTCCACTACAAAACCTTTAACGTCGTTATTTTTAAAATACCGTATATAAAGGACTTTCACTACAATGGATTTTCGTTTCAAATATGTCAACGTTTGAAGGTTTTGAAGTTTTTTTTTGCTTTATTACTACGAGTACATCAGTAAAACGTCATGATGTCGACATTTTGGATTTTTTTTAATTCATGTTCTTGTAAGTTTACTTTGCATTGAGTACAACATCTCAGCACGGTAGGCCTAGGTCTGGGCCGCGTCGCTCCTCGCTACTTTATAACTTACTTTGTTTATAAACAGAAGCGGAAAATTATTTTTTTAATTGGTTTCCCGCATTTATTTTGTTAATTTTTACTGTGGGCCATAATCAGTGATTGGGAAAGAAATAAATAAAAACAAAAAAATTGCGATTTGTCAAACTAGTAGAGTTTCCGCGATCTTCATTCATGACCTAACATTGATTAATTCCAGGGGGGGGGGGGGAACGTCTGAGTCTGACTGACGAATGAAAACAAGTTTTTTTTAGACTTTAATAGGTAAAGCAAATAGCCTATAAACCCTAAACATTTTTAAAATTTTAACCCTCAGGCTATAAACTTAGCCTTGGCCGCGCTAGATCACAATGCCTATCAATATTACGAGAGTTCTTATGCTTGCCTTGAAATTTAACTTGGGTGTATTTATATGTACTGGAGGCTACTTAACCTTCGCTTATTTCACTTTAACAAATTTTGATTTGCAGATGCAACTAACAGCTTGATACCCGTAGGCATAGGAGTACCAAACACCAGCCCGCAATCGTTGGATTTGATTTGATAACTATTATCATTGCGTAAACCGGGTCAACCTAGCTCAAAAGTCGCCTTTTGCTACTCCACTAATCAGCTTCAGAGTAAAAAATGTTGTAGGTCTAACTAAGTTTATTTGTATTATATAGATAACATTAAAAAGTATAATTAAAAAAACAAGACTCTAGACGGGAGGATTCCAATAAACAAAAACACAGGGGAAAAAAAAGGGGGAAAAAGGGGGCGAACATAATCACGGTCATAAAATAAACCATATTCACACTATTCAGCTTAGCTCTGTTTAAAGTATAACATGCTTTATTAGCCCAATATGTTGCTATGTCTGTGCAAGCTTAACCCTAGCTTAGTCTATTTTATTACTTGTTTCTGTATAATATTTAATTATTTATTAATTTTTGGATTGCGAACAACATATAATCAATAGCTTAGTAGGCTCTAGGCCTAGGACTATTTTTAACCATTATTAATTATTGTTGAACTGTCAATTTAAATTAATTCTGCTAATTGTGTTAATTTTTTTCTAGTCTCCAAGAGAAGTTTCACAATTAGGCCTACCCATGCGTCTGCCAACGCTGAGCACAACATTGCAGGCTCAGTTGGCTGAAGGTGGCCTTCTAAAAAACATGAACAATTTTGTAAGGGAGTGTTGTAATCACTTATTAAGTATGGTATTGCGCCCCTCTCCGTCACAATATTCAAACTATTGCAGAATTATTGTGGATGCCTACCCAGAGCTACGAGATAGGCATACCCCTGACAAACCCTACGTAAGTTGAAAAGTAGTAAGTAGAAATGTCATATAGGTCCTACCTTATTGAAGTGTCGCTTATTAACATTTTATTTGATATGAATCAATGATGATTTTTTCTGACTATTTAGTAATTATGGCAGAAAGCAGGTAATTTGTAGGCTAGGCTATTCGTAGGCCCTAGGCCTATGCCTATTTCTGAAGATTTTTCTGGTAGACGAATATTTCAATGAAACTTTCAAATTCCGTAAAAGGCCCGCTCATTTTTTATTACATTTGAAACTCTTTTAGCTGCGTATGAAGTTTACACTTTGGCGTTGCTTGAGCAGCGGCAAAGTTTGCTCCCCGAGTGTTTACACGCCGCGAGTCAGCAACACTTGTTAGTTGTTACTTTTGCAGATTAATTTTAGAACACCGTTAAAAAAAACATGGCGAATCGTCATTATGACTATTAATGGCAGGTGTATAAATATAATGTGGAATGGGAGCATGGGCGGAGCACCACATTTCCTTGTCCCGAAGGCAAAATGATGAATTGATGTTATGTTTCTGGCGATGCCTCGCGAGTTCGCTTGAAAACCGCACGCTGATTGGTCAACACGCCTTCGCTTAGCGAGCAACTCCAAAGTGTGCATACATCAAGCAGCCATTTTCGTCAATAATAATCCATCTCTCTTCCCCCAAAACTCTTCCATTCACTCCTACTCAACTTGTTCATCAGCCAAAATCTATGTTCCTTCTCACAATACGTCCCTATATTCCAAAAGTCCTCACTATCTTTGCCTTACTATTTATAACAAAATTTCAACTCATATAGGCCTAAAAATGTTATCATCACCATATCTTTCAAAACCAAGCTCAAAGAATTCTTATTATCAAAATCATATTACTCCATAAATGAATTCTTTGATGACTAATTATTTTATAACATTGTTTTTCTTAACTTCAGATACTCAATTGACACTCAATTTATTATAAATTATAATACATTGAAATTAACATTAAACAAAAACTTCTCAAATAAAACCTACAAGTGGTTTCTAAAAATACCAACAAATTTGGAACAATTGGATCATTGAAATAATGATTTAATTTTATGTTTCATGACAGACATCGTTCAAGAAACAATTGAGCAACAGCATCCGTAACAAACGCTTCTATCAGAAAAGTTGTAAAAGTTCATCGAAGTTAGTTCAGAGCAGTTTCAGGGCAGATCAGTTTTCTGCCACAGTTGCAAAGCCACCTAGACCTACAACTTCCACAGATTCTTCAGTGTAAGTTTAAATTTTGTATAAAACTGTTTACATAGGTAATAATTTGGCCTCATCATAGGTAAGGCCTACGCTCACCTAAACCTATATCTATTTGTGTTTTACATATCAAGCACCTGTCTTTCAATAATTTTAATTTTATTTATTGGTCTAGATTTGATTCTGAATATAGGATTACCTGCCTACATAATCTGAAAATGATAAGGATGGAATGGGAATCTTGGCTTTAGTAGTTTCTTTAATTTGCAAAAATATGCATGTGACCATAACCTTAAAAAATATTCAAATGCTTTCTAAAATATTGTATGATCTTTGCAAGATGGTAGGCTATGTAGGCTTAACAATTGGCAAAGGAATAGGCCTACCCCAGGCTAAATTCAGGCATGGATGGGAAAAGAGATCTTTTAAATTGAATGTTTGTTTTTGGATATTGGATATATTATATTGTTGTTTAATAAGGAGTATGGAGCCGAAGCCTAGTCATATCAAGAAAATATTTTATCATTTTAAAATTTTTCATTTATATTTTTTGTGTAGGCCTAGTTGACAGAAAATAATATCGGAGGTACGCTACGCCCAATAGCGTAAGTTACGAACGGTTGATGAGGCTGTGACATCATACTGTCATTGCAGACAAACAAACCAGAATTTTAGGGAAATCAATCCAGAAATTCCAAAATCCATCCCTGCGGGGTATGGAAACTCGGCAATCTGAGATCGCGGTTTGATAGGTCCCCACTCCCACTCGACCGTTTATCGGGAGACTGGGGTTCGATACCCCGCTGGGATGGATTTTTGAATTTCTGGATTGAATTCCATATAAAATAAATTAACCGGTACACCTATGGCTATGGGAGTGTTCCCCGATTAATGAAATTGAGAAGTAAACCAGCATTTGTTTACAAATTTAATTGTTGTGTAACTGCCATTCATTGGCATACACTCAATGTTGGTTTGAAATAAAACACAATCAAATTCTTTTTTAACTAACCCTCTATAACACAGGTTTCAAAATACTTTCAGCAGTCCTAACATAATCAATAATCATTGTATTATCCTGTTTAGCGAAATTCCCAATGATCTTGACCAACCCGCATTATCAAAGGAGTTGCAGAAATGCGATGGGAAAGATACACAACATACCCGTCAGCTCCTTCAAGCCACTTCAACCCACCGCCGGGAATGGATCAACCAAGAAGCCAAAAATATTTCTTCCATTATCGATAAATTCCCCCACTTCAAATGCCACAACCTAGTAAGTGTTGGTTTTCAAATGCATGTTATAGCCTGCACTCAATTAGGCTCACTCTTATTTTAATTCTCAGATTGAAGTGGGCATGAAGAATGATCATAAGTAGGCTATGCCTAAACATGTAATTGTAAGCTAGCCTATGTTGAGAACTTTTATTAATAGCTTATTAAAAATAATCTAGAGGATAAAATTAGGGGTGTGCGGAGTGCGGGTACCCAAAATTTCAGTTTGGTTCGGGTATTTAGTACCCGAACCGAAGCGTGACAATTTGGAACCCACTTCAGTTCGGTTTCGGGTAGTTTGAATTGCCCGCGTAAGTCACAACTTCTCACCAGATGAAGGCGCTGCCTCAAGATTTCTGGCCGGCCGCCGCCGCTACACTCTGCTAGTTCCACACTCGTGCGCACTACAGACTGCGCATAGCTCTAGGAGGCTTTGATCGTGTTAATGTGTCGACATCTCTTCCTGGATCGTGTCTGTTCGACTATGGATATAAAATATGCCACGCGATTACGAGTGATTACAACTTAAGGCTCTACAAGTTTAGTATTTACAAATTAATCCGACTTCCGTTCAAGACTTGCGATCGCGTCATTTATTTTTCGTTCGTGTTTATTTTTTCGGTAAAATGAGTCAGCATAACTTTATTTTAAGTGAGCATAACTTTATTTTAAGTGATAGCGCTTCTTAGATGAAAGATGATATTGGGTAGGGCCTAGGTTGTTGTTCTAGAAATTTATTTTATATATCTTTTAAACAAACTATCCGGAACTGAAAAATCAGGTAGCCTTCCGGTACTTTACGAACCAGAACCAAAACCTAGAACCGCACATCCCTAGATAAAACTCTCTTTCTTTTATAAATATAAAACAATGTTAAGGAAATAAGCTGATTCTCCTCCCTCCCTCCCTCCCCCCCCCCAACCCCCCTTCAGGTTATTCAAGATAGGCTACATACATTAATTAATTTTAAAAATAATCATGAAAACTTGTTTACTTAGTCCTTCTTGCATATGGGATAAAAAGAAGATTACATAGGCCTACCTAGTGGCTTAAATGCCACAGTCTAATGAAGCTATTCAAAGCCGCCTCTTTCAATTTCCAATTCAATTTTTTAAACTTTCCTAGGGTTATTTTTTATTTTATATTTAAGAACAATATTTCTGGAAGATACTCCAGCTTCTTCATCAGAAGATAAAATACAACCTCTGGAAAGTTATAAAAGAGTGTGTTTATTATATGTGATTTCTTTGGTAACCGTCGAGATTCCTTTCAATCAACATGTGAAATGCACTTTAAAAAGTAAGAGTTTCACCCACTACTGTTCTCAAGAGTATAAAAAAGTACTCAAGTCACTACATAAATAAAATTGGTGCAGTAGGTGTATGTTATGAAGTTTTTGAACCCCTACATTATTTTACAAATTCACAGTTTTGCAAACCAAGAAGGTAGGCCTAGGGCCCTATTTTATGTAAAAAATAACATTTACACATTTTTTCTCTGGTTCCAGAACCTATTAACCTGAGTAAAATTATATAAATTAGTGTGCAGTGTAAACTATTCCAACAACGGTAATCAAAATCAATATCGATAATGTCCAGACAGAACATCAACATCTCTCACTCTCGGTTCTCAATTTGCTTGTAGCATGCAGGGTATAATTTAAAAACTGTTTCATTTTTTTTTCAGTTCATGTTTGATTTTTTAAACTCATTCAACCTTGAGATGGACACACTACTTTCAAACTACAATACATGTGTGAATAAATTGGCTATATTATTCGATCGACCCACAACCAATGCCAACGAGAGGCTGAAACTTTTTGAAACAATTGAGAATAGACTGATAACGAGCAGCATTCGGAAACTGAAAGCAAAAAAAGCTCTTACTTTAGTTCAGGTAAAGTATGCACATACTATACAGTAGTTCCCTTAGGTATATATGGTGCCCTTTATTTGCTACTTATTTACACTACTTGTTAGGGCTGCCCAATTTCATTTAATATTTAACTTAAAACAACTCTTCTACATGGCGGCTTCTGTGTGGCTTGTTGGTCTTGTGGTTAGCCTGCCTGCTCCCAATGCAGAAGGTCCCAGGTTTGAATTCTACTCCAGACAGAAGTTAGTGTTGTTTTGGGGCACTCAATAGTAGAATTATCACTGCCCTAAAGTTCTTTTTTGTCCAACATATTTGAAAAGTATGCTAAATTAATTGGAACAGCTTTGCATTGTGCAAGAAATTAATGACATTTTATCATGTGTTTTGGAATCTTTAGATAAAATTTCTTTGGGTATAAATTTTAATTTGAACTTTTTTAATTTTTGCCTTGTAAATATGTAAACTGACTTTGGAGCTGTCCTAGCAATGAAACACATAATAAATTCTAAGGATGTTCTAAAGTGACCTTGTTGATTCTTTTCTGGCATCATTCGCAGGTGGAATTGTGTCCAACGAGTTAATGGGTATTTGCTAATTTAAAACTACCTGTCTCTGGTTAGTCATTGTTTGCTTGTCTATAGGGTTGGCACCTGCAGAGTTGGTTTGGTTCGCCTTTAAATGAAAGTTTCCTTCTGAAAATCAGTTGTGTGACTGAGTGGGCAACTCTTAATGTGAATTTATTTATTTATTTTATTTCTCGTGTTTAAATATGAAACCTTCGTCAAACCAGTACATTGCACATAGCCTAATTCCTAAATATTGAAATAGTTCCCCTTTTGGGCATTTTATCTTTAGCTAAACCCAGAGGGTACAGTAAGAGGACACCAAAAGGGGCAATTATCACTGCAGAATGTAGCACATTACATTAGTATAGTATACTAAATATTTTTTGGGATGAGAAAGGTGTATATCAATTAAAAGAGCATATATTCGCCCTTATATTTATTTACTGTTCCATACAAAGTAAAACTAAACATAAATGTACCTATTTAATTATCTTTGTATGGTTAAGGCCCGATTCCACCAAATGGATTTAAACTCGAGTTTAACAAAGCTAAGCTTATCTTTAAACTTAAGTTTAAACCATGACCCATTCCACCACATTTTATGCACCTCCAGTTAGCTAAGCGGAGTTTATTTTGTAAGATGTCTGGTATTTGGTTTCTTTCAAAAATGACGTTTTGTGTCTACAAGATCAGCTGTTGAACCAGGACCAGCTGACAACTATACCACTAAAAAATGAAATACGTTCGAGTGGAACTAACTACTGCGTGAGAGTGAGAAAATCTTGCTGTTACAAGTTGTTAAACAGTATAAAGACGTAATAGAAAATAAGTAAACCGATTCCACATCGTGGAAAGGAAAAGAAGATGCTTGGTTAAAAATCACGCAAGAGCATAAGCGGAAATGTTGTTGTTGTTAGAAATGTTGTTGTCGGATACTGTGCGGTCCGCACAGTATCCGACAAGAAGCCTGCCATTATAACACATAACACGATTCGTAAAAAAATACTGTAACATGTTCAGTCAGCTGTAACGAACCGGCATATGACGTAGCTACACTCCAATTTCGCTACCAATTAACACACTTTTAGATATTTTACTCTATTGTCTAATTAGCTGGACCGAGTAACCAAGTAACCGGGTAACCCACGTTCTCAGTCCTCACGTTATAGTGTGTCCTCAGCAAGTCAAACTAGTTTGTGCACTATGCTTGCCGAATGTGTGATTTGCATAACTAGTTTGTACAGTGTGTTTGCATTGCCGAGTACCATTATTAGAGCTGGAATAAAGTATTGCACGCGCATAGTGGAAGCCTAAGTTAGCGACATCCGCTCACAGCCAAGCTAATTAGAAGCGTCCGCTAATTAGAATACTTTAGAGCTCTTACACTCCGGCGCCGGACTGATCCCCCTTAATAGAATCCAAACGTCGCCTTCTAATTGGCTATAACGGGGGGGGAGAACCCTCCGACCGATTAAGGGGGGGGGGGGGGTATTGGCGAGGATGATGGTAAGTGTCAAAGACTCAGGTCGCGCGAGCGTGGGCCGTATGCGACGATTCCGCCGCGAATCGCAAATGCAATGACTAGATGTACCGAATTCATACCTCAACGCGCTTACCGACACTGGCCGAGCGAATATATAAGAGGGTGGCTTCCTAAAGTCTTAGTCTTCTTGCGATCAGTAGTCGAACCACCAACACTTCTTTGCTCCGTGCCCGGACCCCGGGTCTCAGGGAGACGCAGGGCGGACACTGGTGAGTGGAACATTGGAACCATAACATGTAACCAAATTAATCATGTTACTTTAGCATTTATAACATTTATATGTATTGTTTTGGAAGGCTATGACGAATGTTCATGAGGGGATAATTAAATAGACTCGGACGAACATTCGTACTTTTTAGAAGAAAAAGGCTCATTTACTTTATTATTAGTAGAAATTATTTAAGCTCATTGTATTAGCCGTGTTCCTTGATGTTAGGGATATTTCGTAAGGATGACAATCAAGCCTGGTGTGTTCTCAAATGTCCTTCTGACCGATACATTTTACATACCAGACCGACCAAACTAAGTACTTGGCGGTTCTATTATAAATTGTTACTTCAAATAATAAACAGTAATCAAATGTAGTTAACTTCGTGTTATTGTCCTCTTCCTTTCAATCATGCATACTCACTGATCCAACAGCGTTTGATACCGCTAATTAAAAGTAAGATACCTTTCAATGTCAATAGTGTTTTTTTACCAAAGGGCCTAGATCGACCCCTATACCAACTCGTGGTCTTGTTGGGGCGTACGTAACCGTTATTGGTTTGGGGGGCAATTCGTTGTCCTCTCCCGCCCATATCGTTACACATTTGGAGTCTTGCCGGGTATATCGTCAAGTTTAATCCTGGAAATCATGATGAGATGAATAGAAAAGCGGATCATAAAACTGTTCCAGTGTTTTTGCTTTAAGTCATGTCAAATATAGGATACCCCCGCAGCTATTAATAAGGTTGCGTCAGTAAGTGACATAGATATTGAGCTAGTAGACACGATGCACAGGCAGACCTAACAAGTAATTCAGATAATAGTGAATTCATACCACAAGTCCAATAATTCTTTTCGCGACAATACTCGTGTGAACTATAGAATACCATAGATAGAAGATTTTAATTACGACAGAAATTTGACAGTGAGAGTGAACCAGATTTTGGTAGAAAACTCAAATTAATTCAGCTACAGTGAACATAAATATTCATTACGATAATATTAATGAACCAGGTCCGTCAGGGTGTCAGGCAAATACACGAAATATATTAATAATTCGAAACATTGATAACGGGTATTGACCCATTGGTACGACCTCAATCCTACCCAGCTAGCAGTGCAGAAACACCCAGCAGTGTTATGCATCAAATCCCCCCACAACGCTTAGTGATGAACAGTAATTTAGGAAAGCCTAACGAAAGTTCGACCCCAAATTTTAATTGTGTCGATAATTGAATTATTCTATCGAGGTCAGAACCCCCAGTATCACGTCTGGCCAGCCACAAGGAGCCGACCAATTTGGTACGAACACGATTGTGTTCACTGGCCTCAAAGTGAAGATGTGTAGAATTAATACAAATATACGAGGAAAGCCATATGTTTGAATGAAGGGGCGCTTGCCAAAACAAAAAATAATATTGAATTAAATTTAGAAGAACAGCTATTAATGGTTTAAAATAAAAATACACCATGGACACTCAGCCAAAGAAGTTTTTAACCACACTCAGACAAGTTTAATCAGAGTGCACTAAGTAAAATAATTGAGATTAAATTAAGAAACCAAGTGCAACATGAGCAAGAAGTCTGTATAACTTATTTACTTGATAAAATTTAATTGTACCGCAAAGTACATAAAACAGTGAACTAGAAAAAGGCGACTTTCTTTCAAAAGAGTTATTAAACAGGAAAAACAGGACAATTATAGGGACGACTTTAGATCGCGCAGATTGTTTGTCAATCAAGGACGATCCAACAGTGACAATAAGTAAAACAATGGGAATAATAATAACCAGGAGTTATAACAGGGACATAGAGCTAATGGGAATCAATCAAATAATAATAGGGTCAATAAAATATAGATAAGCAGCCGTGTCTCCAATACATAATAAGATGGTAGATTATAATTAAGTTAAGGAATACTGAGTTAGAACAGGACAGATAAAGAATCTGACATTGCAGTGGAAGTGATGAACAAAAATTGGTACATAACTTTATAGTAATGTTTTAATGAAGGGTCACTTTTGGTGGTGATAGGGATGGATGTTTGAACAAAGTTTCAAACACAAATTAATTACGTCGATAGTTCACTCACATTAATTGTGGAATCAAAAAACGTTCTAATCCCCTTGGCGAAAGCAGAAACATTTACAAGTTTAAATACTTCGGCCGAATTAGTTCAATAAGAACAGAAAAGCGAAATAAATGAACGTGCAGATGAATTATGCGACTAACCAAAGGTTAATGAACTTATTCAAGATAACCACTCCACACTTCTAGAGGAACTGGTCATACCGTCTAGTCTTGGTAGGAGCCAATCTTGATAAATTGCCAACCAGTAAAATGTGAAACGATAGTGAAGATGTAAAAATAGGTCAACATAATTACTAATTAATAGCAGAGGTTAATCGAGAAGATGAGGACACGGAGATTTTATAAGAAAACATACACTTATACACAGAAAGGAGTATAGACATGAGCACTAGATCCTCTGTATGGGAAACATAAAACATATGTGAACTTGATAAGTAGACGAACCACCCTCCATTCAGGTTTCGAGGCACCATAGACGTACCCTTAGTATTATGATAAATTTGAGCTAGATGTTAATCGTAAAATAGTGCAAAATGATTGATTGAATGATTGATTAATTTAGGTCTTTGGTCACAAGGTGGGATCAAGATTAGTAAAATCTTATATTCCATCCAACCTTTAAAAAGTTACATTACATTTTGTGTGTTGTTGAAAATTTTCATAATTATCCTAATGCTACTACTATTTAATGAATAAAAAAATTATAATAATTACTTGAAACCAGAAGTGTTTAAAATTATGATAAACATTTGTAACTAGTCTTTTATCGCATATTCATACATTTCTTCTATACCATTAACTGTACCGTAACAAATAAGTGTCTTCCGTAAAATAAATAACGTAACACAGGATACCGAGCATATTGAAAATTGTAGACTCTAAAATAAGAGAAGATAAGGAGATTATAAGTAAGGTAACTAAAAAATAAATAAAGTAGCAAGATTGTTAATCAGACAAAAGATTATATACAGGATAACAGGGTTTAAAAATTTTGTTCTGGCAGGTGAGTGTAATTGTAAGATTACTAAATTTAATTACAGTTTTGATTGTACCTTCGTTTAGGTTAACTAGGTTTATTTACTTGTCCCCATAGGATGGACGTTAAGTAAATAAATAAATAAAGGAATTATTAATATTAAAATTAAAATTAAAATATTAATAAGGAATAAAATGTGTTGGTAGAGTAAGTAGAAATAAGTACAGAAAACGAAAGAAAATAAAACGAAAAAGGAATTAGGGATAATTAAAATAAGAAATAAATAATGTAGGTATTGTGTAGCCCAAAGGAAATTACGTCCTATACCACACCCTCCTTACAGTAATTCAAGATGTACTTCAGGATAGTATAGAATCGAACTACAGACCTTACAGATGTTATAGCGAAGGGAAAGAATAAATCAGAGTAGAGGAAATTTATTACCTTCAAAAATGATACCGTCTACGTGTTTACCAAAGATTTGCGAAAATTAAATGAAAACGTAATACAAAAGGGGTACGAAGTAGTAATACCTCCATCTAAGACATCAAATTACCTTGAATTTAAAATGACAAATTGCATCATGGATAAAAAGTAGGATTATTGTGAACATAAAGGTTCCAATTAGGGCCAAGGGATTGCCGTGGAATTGTATAAAATTATTACAACTCCATTCGCGGGGAAAGCGGAGACAGGCATAATTGGGCACGACGCCACGTATTAACAAAACCCCCCAGTATCAGTAGACAACTAGGATCAATGCTGGTACCCACATTTGGTTAATTGCAGCCGTACGAAAACGATTTATGCTCTACATACCCAGGTATACCTCAGATACGAAGCAGGGCTCTGTTTGCCCATGGCGATTGTTACAGGTGAAACTACATCTGAGCTTAGCGAATGTTGCGTGTTTAAATGACAACCCAGAAATGCACTGTTAATGAGTGAAATAGCTTTTGAACATTACGTAATAACAAGAGATACAAGAAAATAGTTGTATTTTTCTCATTTTTCATTTCAGAAATTAAGAATAATTATAGTTTTTTTGCAGTGGATTATTGTTTTTATAATCAAAACATATTTTACATAAAACCTACAACCTTTAGGGATTATTTTGTGGTGGCCTAAGGTATCTAGGCTAGTGAGGAACAGGAATAGAGGAAATTGCACGGAGAAGTATGAGTGGCGATGGTGATGTAGCGGACCGATCTACAGGCCCATCCCACGTCCCAGCTGGCTCGGTGACCTCGGTCGGTTGACGGGCTCACTCACTCTCCTCTCCTCTCTCGCGAGAACGCGCGCGCACCACATCTCTCGGACACGTAAAATCCTTCATGTCGAAACTCGAACGCCCGACCGGATACACAAAGTTGATACTTTATAGTCACCATGAAAATGATAGTACGACAGCATAGCAAGAACAAGGAACGCACTGAAAGTTGCACGCTTTGCACACAACATAATCC
This sequence comes from Sweltsa coloradensis, assembly GCA_024449915.1. NCBI lineage: Eukaryota > Metazoa > Arthropoda > Insecta > Plecoptera > Chloroperlidae > Sweltsa > Sweltsa coloradensis. Next base: position 19,307 of record JAMZAV010012769.1, on the reverse strand, counting down.
AAAATAGAACTTATTTTCGCTTTTTCTCATAAGATTTATACGAAAAATAAAATTATGAATTAATATAAATAATGGTGTTATTTCGCAATTTAAATCAGAATCTTAGTGACGCATAAGGTAATTAAAGGTTGAAACCAGTATTATAGAGTGTTTTATTACACTTCTCGTTTTATCACGCATTGCGAAACACTTCCATTTTTAGTAATAGCGCATCCCCTAGAGCCAATTATTCTCAATTGCGAACGAAACATTACTACTCTGGAAAATCCATTAAAAGGTCAACCAGGGGCTTTGCGATTGCACATTTTCTGTAGATGCGGAGTGAAAGTGGGAGGAGACTTACAAATCTCTCCACCACACCCAGGTGGAACTGAAAAATCATTTCTTTCAGCCACTTAGTTATAATTACCGCATCATGATTGAAATTATACAAATTAAAAATAACTCCCACAGAAAACGATACAATATAATAATTTACAAATTTACAAGAATGTTTAAATCATAGCTGAAAATGATGAATCTCATTTCAAACAATAAATTCACACCACGTTTCAAAGGTAGAATAATCAGAAATTGGTCCAAACAACGATCACGACAATAAAGTAGCTCGGTGATCATTTGTTTAGCGTCTCTGCTTGCGATGCAGAAGAACCAGGGTTCGAGTCCCACAGAAATAAGAATTTACTTAACTAGTTACACACACGCACAGATTAAAGTAATAATGAAATAATAATTAAAAACAGTACTTAAAATTTTAGATAAATGTTGTATGGAAACAACATTCCAGATAGCTATTTGCACGCTGATACTCTCGATACGGTTAAAAAAGAAAAAGGGAATACCTCAAGAGAATATACCGCGTTTAAAAACTACTCAATTTTGTATATTCGTTACAGTAACTACAAACGCCTGAATAGTTTGATTAGATTACGCAAGAGAGTTAAAAAAGATAGGACCACAACTAGGGAGAATAGTAATAAGGTAAAAGATTGAAGAGAAAATGGATAAAATTAAATGATGGGAAGTCAGTGATAACCCCTGATAGGAACTAAACATAACGCCCACAGAGGAGGCCACGTTCGCCTTCCACACACCAATGGAGATATAAACGGTACTGATACCCATTCCAGGTATCGGAACTACCAGACACAAAATAGTGGAAATAACGACCCTAAGTTGGGACTTGTAAGATTAATACGTAAAATACCTCTCGATGATTTACGAGATTGAAATTGCAAAATAGTGTAGATGAGTATGAAATTACATTATAAAAAAACTCTACCGAAAATACCCAGTCCGCATGTAAACGGAACTAGGACTTAGAGCAGCAGGTGCATACTCTAGTTTAGTTCTGACCAAACAATTAGGTACGTATAGCAGTCTGTTTTAGTATCAATTCCTCCCATATGTCCAGACAAGTATAGGATAGGAGATGCCTCATGGTCCATGACGATGCACCGAAGAGAAGTCAGGTTATTTAACAAAGCCTTCCCTGAACTAATATAGTCAAATGGCAGTTAATCCTGAATTTATTTAACAAAGCCTTCCCTGAACTAATATAGTCAAATGGCAGTTAACCAGGAATTAGAGTAGTCAACGCCTTCCCTGAACGTAAAAGTTAAATGGCAGATTACGATGAGTGTTACACGAGTGAAGAATTGGATGAAATTAAGATGTAAGTGAAAGTGTTATTGTGAATAAGAGAGTCTGCAGCTCTCATCACAACCCTTCTGAAAATTATGAAACTAATCATTGATGTTTAAGTTGTTTTAAGGAATCAGTTTTGCAGCACACCCGATTTTGGAGGTGACTTCAGGGTTTTGTCTTTTGCACAAAGGCCCGTACAACCTTAAAAGACAGGATCCCTGAAATGTCTCCTCAACATCGATACCAGTACCTTGGTGATTGTAAGTGTAATTGTAACCGGTATTTAAGTTTGATTAAACAACGCGCAAGTAAAAAATGTTACAGATAAAGGTTACCGCTCTTAAGTCACGCTTTGTAAACTAGTAAGTAAAGAAAATATTGGCATAAATATTTCGCTCATATATTAATGAAATCGCGAGTAACAAATCTTGTCAACTGGTTGTCAAAAAGTAACTATGATAAACCACTCGTTTGCGCTAGTAAAATTTTATAAAACATTTTTGCGTACGAAGATAAATGAGACTTGTATAGCTAGAAGCAATTGACGTAAAAGAAAGTCATCAGAAGCCAGTCACTTTGAGCATGTGAAAAGGTCTTGTATGCTTGCAGGATAGCTAGAATCATAGACCACTCGCACTGGGACTTAGTAAAAGTTTACAAATCGTCCGGAAAGTCAAGTTGAGGTGGAACGCATTCCCACGTTTTTACACACTTGAACTTTAAAGGATAAAATAAGTAAAGAGGTAATAGATGAGAAATTATGTCCATAAGAATAAGAGTTTAAAAAATGAATTTGATAGACGTCCAAATAAAATTAAATGGATCAACAGGAATCAGTTGGAATGAATCATGGCTTCACCACTGAGTAATAGAGGAATGTATAAGACTGTGAACGACAGTCGAGAATGAAGCGAACCTTGTGAAACTCCTCGATCGCATCAAAGGCAATTGACCTTTGAAGGTCGAGTACGCACTGCGCGAACTAATTGGGAGATTACGGACTAATAAGCCGAGTGTAGAGTCGACGCGCGCTACTAAATTTATCTCAGAACGATTTACGTGACGTAATCAACCGGAGACCATTGTAGTGTGGTAATAGCACTAGGTCAAGAAAAATTACGTGAGACATATTCATTAAGTTCTGAAAACATGATATTCGACATGTATCTATTTCCGAGCAGAGACTCGATGTCAATTTTAACCAGTTATTTAATTAAAATGAACTGATATAAAATCTTCATAAATCTAAGATAAGCTCACAATAATTGACATTCCAGAGGTTATTCTATCAAGTCCACAAATGCCAGGTGAAACAAAAATAAAATGCTACCTCTCAATGAAATGATATACTTCCTCAATAAGTGAGATGAATTCCTCATGAGATGAATAATGAATTATTAATACACGGAATTGCTTAGCAATTAACGTCCCACGAAGATAAGCGAATGAGCTTATGAGCAAGAAACTAAACTCAAATTTAATCAAAAGATATGAAGTAACGGACAAATTAAAAAATACCCCACATTATAGGGATGATTCGCGAAAAGGTTCAACATCAATTTCACGAGAAAATGAAAATGATTTTGAAATAACTAATATTCCGCCGATGGAAATAATACGAACAACACTATTCTTTCAAACGTATGAAGTTGGAAAAAATACTGTTTCTAAAGTAAGACTTGGAATGTACCAGTGCATTTAGGCACGTTATAAAAATTCCAATTCTTAACCATGATTACGTCCAGCCATAAAACTGTGACGACAAAACAAACAGAATGACTAACCAATAATATGTGTCACGACAGTTTTGCAGAGATCTTAATTACTAGAAACTAATATTAAGGTGTTATCCTTAACAGTAATCGTTATTGTGGCAGTTATAATCTGATCCACACTTGTTTGCTAATGCTGTAATCTTTTGTAATTCCACCAGCATAGCCACTGCAACGTACGTGTTGCCACATTTTATTAAGGTTAGAGTCACCTTACATCTTGTCCAATGAGACACCGTCAAAGTACAGGAAATGAAATATTAGAGGAAGATAAATAACCTCTCTAATAGGTAATAAATAAATTGCTAACGAAGATAATGGCTTAATGAATGATTATTACAATTAGGAAAGGGCCAATCGGCTAGTCTAGTGAAGAATTAATACCTTCCCCACGTTGACAGAAAGTGCGATACAAATTTAATGATGAATAATTGAAATAAATTAAAAGTGATAATCCAAATAAAAGTAATTAAATCATATTATTGCAGCTTGAAGCCAACAAGTCATGCTTGATCTAACAGATTGCGAAATTAGGGAGCGCTGTCCAGGCAACCCTTTTTCCACTGTACAAATTACCATTTGAGAGAATTAAAATAAAATAGTTATATGAAAAAGACCCATAGTACATTATTTGTTATAGCAGTTATATAACTGAGTGGGTAGACTCTAAATAAAATTTATTTAAGTAATTTATTTGAATACTTGGAGATAGTTGGTTGGAGTAAGTAACTAATACCACAATTCACAAAACAAACAGCAGACACACAGCCATGATACGGATCCAAAAGATACTGACTTTAGATATAGCCTTTAACCAAGCCCAGAGCCTGTTATTTTACTTGTGAAATACAAGTAATTTTCAGATTGAATAAAGAGAGACCCAAACAGAAAATTATTAGATATTCCCAGCATAAGCAGAAGAAATCTAAAACCGTTATAAGCCATAAATAGTACATAACATTGTTTCTGTAATACAGAACAATAAATATAATAAAATTTTACTGAAAAACCATGTCAACGGACATCTGAAGTCGCACTTTCCTTTCAAAAATTACAATCAATTAGGGGCATTCAAGATGTCCACTTTCTAGTAACTCCTACGAACGAAACTAAGTTGAGAGGGGTACTTCGATAAGCTTAACCCAGCAAACAGAGAAATCAGGACCTCCCCAGCATAGCTGATATAGCCGGAAATTCAGTATAAAGGGGAGCTCCTTTCCCCCAGTTGACATTGGCTTCCTTCGGTCTCTGCCCGAGCAAACAATAACAATGTAAGACGTCCGAGTTCGACTCAGCTTTATATATTCAAGCGCAATCTCTGGTGAGTGTAATTAAATTTGGTTATGTATTCGCGTAACCCAACCTTGTAATTGGAAACAAGTGTTAGTATTGTATATTTGTGTATAAGCAATGCATGGCCCTATTCTACAACCAGGTAGTTTGATTAAATTGATACAAAATAGATGTATGTTACAATTGTACCAAGGCAGTAAGCCACACTGAACACAGCCATAAGAAAAGGCGGTGTCAACCAATATTTGCTTCAATATTTATATAAAATTTGTCATTATTAAACGAGATGCTATTGTCCCAAAGAGTCAGTATTGAACAGTAAATATGCTTTTTGGTGTCTTTATTACGTCTAAAGTTTTTTGAATTAATTCTATAAAACAAAACGAAGCACCAACCTTACAAAATGATTTTAAATGTTGGTCAATTATTTTTAAGCATGTGTGCTTTGACGACCTCTTCCACCTTATCAATGTAGAGATAAAGAATTTCAAATGTAACCTTAAGAGTATACCTGATATAGGTTGCATACACAATGCAATTCCTAGTTTAATTAAGATTAGGACTAGATAAATAATTTAACCCGCTTCGAGTGTTTGAGCCAGGGGTATCATACAACAGGAAAGTGGCCTGCCAAACGAAACCATATGAGGCTGAGTTAGGATTCAATTGGATCACAGAATCTCAGACCTGTCAAAGAAATAAAAATGACAAAATAAACTCAATCGCCACCGTGAAATTAAATTCACCTGGACTGTCCAACTTAAACGTTTAATCTGCGAGTTAAAAAGTTGTTAGACATAGCTTATCACCGCGATTGTAAAGCAAATATCATCTAGTCAAGAGATATTGTTAAAAACGCATTGCGTTTACGGATACCAAACAATGCGGAACAATTAAATAAAAAATGGTTATTTCTTGGCAATAAACTTTACCTCATTACAAAAATACATTATTATTTACCAATATTAAATGTTTTGATTTGAGATAATGCATGTAATTAATAAGTGATTCATACAATCGTCACTTTGAACCCTCCATTAATATCAAATAATGTTATCCAGAAGATTTCCGTTAATTACTTTAAACAAGTATGGTTAAACACCAACTGATCACAAGTTGGCAAATAAAAAATCACGATTACAAGATGTCATGCGTCCTTAGTTGCCATAAGTACAAAAAACGTATTCTTTTCGGAAAATTTTTTTTTGACTCAACCAAATTATTGTAATATTAAATATTATTAAAATACCTATGGTAAACTCATGTTTGATTTACGAGGTCGGAAGATTCGTGGATATCATGGAAGCAAATACCCCTCAATGTTTTGTCAGTTGACCACTTAAGTGCGAATCCCATATTAAGTGCAGGAGTAATCCTTGTAAGAAATAAAAGACAGCTTTATGAGAATTAAATTATAAACTTAAAGATGTATAGGTATTATAGTCATGGACGTATATTACGCCTAAATTTGAAATAATGCAATTTAAAATGTATACCATGAACGAGAATTGTTATTAATTTTGACTGTTAACTTTGTTAGAAATATGAGGTAATACAATTGTATAGCGGTTGGTGACTGGGGAGGGAGACCCTCATTACTATAGTAATACACGGGAGACGCCACAACCCATAAGAAGAGTGGTCTGGGTGGCGCAGCTGAGGGGAGTTTCCGCGACCCACCATTTTCAGGAGGAAACAACAGATCCTCCGAATCCGCGTCCGAACTCTACCTCCAACTGCCCAGTCCCAAGGGTCGGGGGACCGGGAACGTCCGACCACCGGGGGCCGAATGGAAAAGTCCTTCGTTTGGAGGGGGTATCAGAACGCGTAGTTCCACCCACCTTTGGCGGCGCCTCAGACCGATTGGTGGCAGATTGGTTGCGGGTATCCGAGGGGTACAGACGGGGAATACCCGGTCCCTCTCCGGACCGACACAACGCACAACCAAGCAGTTCAAGACCCTCGCCACCACGACCAGCGCCTGTATTCTCATTCCCGGGTAGGAATGTTCTCATGACCACCAAGGAACGAGAAGCTATCCGTCCTGGTTCCTAAATCACGTAAGCGAACCGATCCACACCCCAACAAACAAATCCCTACCAGCCACCCCACCATCCCAAATTCCTGTCCGCAGAGACAAAACGGACTCTCCTCCGAGTCCCTCATCAAGGGCATCTCTCTCCGGTATACTATCCTTCAATCTCGATCCGACACCAGTTATTCTTCCGACTCTCCGGACCAACTAGCGCAATGGTGGAACAGTGGATTCCGAAAGGAGTCCCGGGGAAGAGCGACACCGTCAGGTCAAATCCCGGACCGCGGTGCGTGCACCTGTGAAAAGTGCGTCACCAGCCGGAACCAGACCGATAAGTGATAAAAGTGAAAACCACCCAAAGTGTGTATGTTCTTCGTCTCGACAACATTTTAGACAATTTTGAACTCTTTATATTAAACCAAAGATCAAGTGATGAACAATAATAGACATTCTTTATTATTATTATTTTTAATGAACTTTTGTGTTTCCGTAAAATGGATATGTATTCTCGTGAGGTCTTCAAAAAATGGTATTCAAATAAAAAACTAACATTTTCGTTGTTTCCCTTTTTTTTAAGAAATTGATCTGTTAAATATTTGTTAATTTTTATTTTTCAGATAATGGGTTCTTGTTCATTGGTTCATTGTTCATGTTCCATTGTTATTTTTTTCATTTGGGGTAGAATACTTGTTTTTGTTAATTCTTGTTGTTTTTTGTCTAGTTAAATATTTTTTGTATCTTGATAGTGAGTATTTTGTAATTTTAAAAATTTTCTGGCGCATCGACCACAGTCTAGCTTTTGTAATTGTATTTTAGGTATTATATTCTCAAACCTAAGAATGAAGTTTGATTTAAGGATTTTATGTATTAATGTATTTATGTGCATTTATGTTTATTGCTATTTTATATTGTCTGGGATGTAGGTAATACCTTGTTGTCAGATTATCTCTTTGCGAGATGTTAAAAAACTTTTGGTGTCCTTTATATTTTAGTACTTTGTAAAATAGTTCCATTGACCAGTGGAGTTAGTTTGACCGACCTCCAGGTGGATGCGAACGCTGGGGGAGGGGTCAGTGTAACGAAACCGGCATAGTGCTCCGTAGCTACACATGCCAATTCGCTACAATATAACACACTTTTATTTATTAGCTCTATTGCTATAGCTGACCGAGTACCCAAGTAACCGGGTAACACACTTTCCAGTCTCACACGTTATGTGTGTCCTCAGGCAAGTCAACTATTTTGTGCACTATGCCCTTGCCGAATGTGTTGTGTTGCATACTAGTTGTTACATTGTGTTTGCATTGCACGAGTACCAGATTAGAAGCTGGAATAAAGTATTGCACTCGCACGAGTTTCGAAGCCTAATTAGCGACAAAAATCCGCTCACCCACACCAAGGCTAATAGAAGCGGTCGCTAATTAGAATACTTTAGGAGCTCTTACACTCCGGCGCCGGACTGTCTTAGATAGATCCAAACGTCGCCTTCTAATTGGCTCAATACCGAGAACCCGCCTACCGAGTTCCGAGTATTGGCGAGGATGCATGAGTAAGTGTCAAAGACTCAGGTCGCGAGCGTGGGCCGTATGCGACGATTCCGCGAATCGCAAAGGCAATGACCATATATGGTAGCCGAATTCATAGCCTCAACGCGCTTACCGCCACTGGCCGAGCGAATATATAAGAAGGGTGGCTCCTCAAGTCTTTAGGTCTTCTTGGCGATCAGTAGTCGAACCACCAACACTTCTTTGCTCCGTGCCTCGGACCCCGGGTCTCAGGGAGACCCAGGGCGGACACTGGTGAGTGGAACCATTGGAACCATTAACATGTAACCATTAACATGTAACTTAGCAGTTTAACATTTATATGTATTGTTGGAAGCTAGACGAATGTTCATGAGGGAGATAATTAAATAGACTCGGACGAACATTCTTACTTTTAGAGAGGCTCATTACTTTATTATTAGTAGAAATTATTAAGCTAATTGTATTAGCCGTGTTCCCTTGATGTTAGGGATATTATCGTAAGGATGACTAAATCAAGCCTGGTGTGTTTCTCAAATGTCCTTCTGACCGATACATTTTACATACCAGACCCGACCAAACTAAGTACTTGGCGTTTCTATTATAAATTGTACTTCAAATAATAAACAGTATCAAATGTAGTTAACTTCAGTGTTATTGTCCTCTTCCTTTAATCATCATACTCACTGATCCACCAGCGGTTTGATACCGCTAATTAAAAGATAACGATACCTTTCAAATGTCAATCAAGTGTTTTTACCAAAGGGCCTAGATCGAACCCTATACCAACTCGATCTTGGTGGAGGCGTACGTAACCGATTATTGGTTTGGGAGGGCAATTCGTTGTCCTCTCCCGCCATATCGTTACAATAACCTTTAAAAGATTCTACTTTCTCGCAAAATCAACGTCATAACATTCAAATCATAGCTTGTTATATTTGGAATCGAATATCGTACTGGCGGTGAGTCGCAGTTAAGTCATGGTTAAAGTGTTAAACCGCACCCCAGGTAGGGTTTATTTTAAACTCGAGTTAAACTCGAGTTTAGTTCTGGTGGAACGCATTTTCGATCTAACCGAGGTTTAAAATATTAAAACTCAAGTTTAACGTTTTGTGGAATCGGGCCTAAATAAATAAAATAAAATTACCGGATTTAATTAGATTTGAATGAATGATTTATCCTACTCAGCTAATGAAAATACTGGAGTATGTCTAGCTACAGACAAGCTCTTTTCAGATTTATTGCTTGAATTTTTTAAAGTGTTAATTAATTGACTTATGTCCACTGCATTCTTGTTGTATAGGTTCTTATTAGTCTTTAGAATATAATGACGGAACATTTAAAATTTAATTTAATTTTTAATGTGTTAATTGACTTATTTCCACTGCATTCTTGTAGTGTAGGTAGGTTCTTATTAGTCTTTAGAGTTTTGAATATAATGATGGAAAATTTTAAAATTTTACCACTTTACCGACATGCTCAGTAAATTTACGGTAAATTCTCTGACCGGTAAATTTACCTGACAGTAATTTTACCGACTCACATCACTAGTATCTGTACCTATCTCTTTGTATTAAAGCTGTGATTTGATCTTGAGGGTGGAAGGGGATTGTTAGTTCACAGGAGGTTTTGCAAGACGTGTCCTAATTACCGGTAATACATGTTTACACTTCTAACGGTGTTTACGTGTTTTGACGTAACAGCCACACCAGTTGTCGGTGTTAAAACCTAGTAGTTAACATGCAATGATTTGATTAGGTACGTGTAGGCCTACCTGTATGAAATTTTGCATCATAAGTTCTATTAATTAGTTTGTTTATACATTTAAAAAACATTTGGCACATTTTAGAAGTCTGAAGGAGACTGACTACTTTCATATTTCATAGTGGATACAATTAATAAATCACTGCTTTTTCTCCCAAAGGCTGGTGGAAAACTGGATGACCTGGAATGTGGTGCCCTGCAGTCCCCATGCTTAGTATGCTACTTGACTGACGATAACGAAATATCGAGTGCAGCTCTTCTGGTTGAAGGGTCGGTTCTACACACCATGGAAAGTGTCACGGATGCGTATATAATAATTCTGCTTTGCTCATCCTTTTTTGTTTTTGATTGCGAGTATCCCAAGGCTTATGAAGGTCTTTTACATTTTCTTGAAAAGGAAATATTAAACAAGAGTACTAAGTATGACAAATGCCCTGTGCTGTATTCAACATTTACAAAACAGTTCAGCTTGGTACAGCTTAAAGAGTGAGTAAACTTTTAAAAAATCAGAATTGTTCGCGCTCGATCGGGAACCAGCTTCTGAAACTGAATCTCCTAATTTTATGACGCAGCTAAAATGTTTATGCTTCTCAAACATTTGTCGCAACATTTGTCGCCTTGCACACTATTAATTCAAAATGATTCCGACAGTATAAACATAACAAAGAAAAAATGTTTTTACTTAGTATACATATATGAAAGTTCTAGTTTTGTTGCCCCATAGTCATAGTCATGTGCGATTGGAATGGAACTCTCGATTTAGTACAAAATTTCACTAGTAACTCAGATGTAGTAACTTCTCTTAAAGTTTTTTCAAACCATTTGCATTTGAGAATTGATGAAAATAACAGTTTAATAATAAGTTAAGTAAATACCCAATAACACACGGCGACACCATTTCTAGGCGTAGGTTTGTTAACCACAAAACACAAATTCGTTAGATTACAAGTGTAGTCGCGCCCATTTCTAACCTCAGTGTATCGCTCACTAACGCTCGGAAGGTTTCATACTATTGAAATTTGGTGTTGACTTCTAGGGCATCCAATCATGATCACACTAGCTGCCTAAAAAGGGAACTTAATTTGTATCGACATGTAGCACCTGTAATACTAGATTATAGATCATTTTGTTGTTGTTGTGCATCCATAACCTTGTAGCGCGAAAATATTGCACGAGTACAATTTAGACTAGAACACTACTACGTATTTACTCAATTATAGGCCGCCATCGAGGAATGACCAATGCTTGGAAGGTTTCATACCATTTCATACTATTAAAATTTGGTGTTGACTTTTAAGGCATCCAATCATGATCACACTTGCTGGCCTAAAAAGGGGACTTAATTTGTATCGACATGTAGCACCTTTACTTGACCATATAATTTTTTTGTTGTAGGGCCTATGTACATCCATTACCTTTGTGTGAAAAATGTTGTTCAAGTACAATTAACACTAAGAATATCCTCCTTTTTTAAATCAGTTTTTAAACTGAATAGGATATACATTAAATAAGTACGTAAATATAAATAAATAAACTACGTACAGGTATTTACTTGATTATAGGCCACCATCAAGTAACACCGCACCGCTATTTGGGCCACACAAATTTCAAAATAATGTTATAAATACTTTTGACAAATGGCTTTTCTTTATAGCCACACCCCACTTTTTGGTCTAGTTTTTTAATATACCCGAAGCGAGGCGTAGGCCTTTATTCATATGAAATATGAATACATTAATTAAGATAACTACTGTATAATACTATAGAAGTTTGATGTGGACTTTTCAAACAACTCATTCTGCTTTGCTCATCCTTTTTTTTATTTTGACTGCGAGTATCCTAAGGCATTCCTATAAAAAGAACTGAATGATATGAATTGTGATGATGAATGATACTGTTTGTATCATCTTTCTAATAATACAATGTTTACTGATTTTTACTTCCACCTGTACTATTTGTATCATTTTTCTAGTAATAATAATATGTTTACTGTAAGTCATTTGATATACAAGTGGGTAAAACTTATTTTTTGACAATTTTGGCCAACACATTGATTAATTAAAATTTAAACCCTGCCGCGCTAACAACGCTAATTCATACGCGCCCACGTCAACCGCTCACTTTCCTTGGCTCATCTAAATTGGGCTAGATCGTTAATTTGTATCGACGTGTAGCAAATACTTGATTATGTATAGATCATTTCTTGTAGCGTATCCATAATTAGGTACTATTGGATATTGTATGATATGAATAAAAATTGTTTTGTACGTGAATGTATTCTATTTATTTTATTTTAGGTGAAACCCCCTACATTTTGTACAATATGCATCATTCAAACACTTTTTGTGTTTAGATTTATTCAAACACTTAAGTGTTTGAATCTATCTAAACACTTTTATTTATTCAAACACTTTAGTGTTTGAATCCATCTAAACACTTTTATTTATTCAAACACTTTAGTGTTTTAATCCATCTAAACACTTTTTGTGTTTATATTTTTTCAAACACTTTAGTGTTTGAATCTATTAAAACATTTTCTAAGTGTTTTGCTATTCAAACATCTATAGCGTTTTAAAAAACAAGACAGTAGAAATGTTTAAAAGTAGGGTACAAACACTTTGACCCAAAGATGTTTGAAAGTAAAACACTTCATTGTAAGAGTGCATGCTAGTCAAAACCAGCCACGAGGGGCGAGGAAAGGGCGGCTCTCATGTCGTCGTCGTCGTCTTCGGGGAGGTCTTTAAGGAAATGGGGCAATGTCCTCGACGAATGCAAGTGCCACTCTAGTTTCGAGGAGTCATATAATCCCATACGTACTAGCTGATGTTTGCGAGTTGGAATTTATTTATTTCCTGGCCTTTTAGATAAGCAGGTCTATGCTTTGGGCTAAATTCTACCCCGGGCCCAGACGAAATAATAAAAATGAACGACACGCTATTAAAGACGACGTGAGAAACTAGGTCCCCTTTACAATTTGAAGAGTCATATTGTGCCACCTGTGATATTGTATTAATAAATTTAGTATGTTTTTAATTTGTAGTTTAATTATTTTGCAAGTTACTGAACATATTTTGAACGGTTTATTTGGCTTAATGCCAAAATTAATTCTACCCCACCCCCATGTAACTAATATTTTATAAATAACTGTCTAGCCAGCATCCATTGATTGATTCAAAGCATTATTAAATTGAGAGAAATATGAATTTTGGTAAAATTCATTCTTAAATCTTTGCATTTTATTAATATATGTTTTAACAAAGCACTTATTAGATGACTTAATTTTCAGGGTACTACGATTGAATTCTTCCGGTCTGAAAAGCAGTGCAGCGTTAATCTTCGACAAGTGGATACTATATTTTACGACTTGATCGCCTGTCGAGGCCGAGACCAAGATGGCGTCTACAAGGCAGCGGAGATGTCCTTGGCTGTGTCGAGTAAGTTGAAGAATATAGTTTGTTGAAGTTCGAGGGAAACTTTAAGTCAACATGCGCCACTCAGCCAGGAAGTTCCTCTGGCTTTAGAGAGTAGAATAAGTGCAAATTAGTTTGAGGGCGCGTCAACCGTTAGGTCATTATAAAATTGTTGCATGCGAAATGAACATAACATCATTTTAATCATTGCACGATCGGCCGAGGAATTCTCTGTACCAAATGAAATCCCGGACAAAGACGTTGGGAGCTCTTACGCTAATGGTAGGTGGGTTGGCGGAACAAGCACTGCAGAACGATCAGGTGACGACGACGGGAGAAACTAGGGCGCTCCAGCTGGTTTGGTCATATTGCGCCGCCTGTGATATTGTAAGTTATTGAAATTAGTTTATGGTGTGTTTGATGATTATTGGCCTACTGACAGATCAATCCAGTAAAGAGGAAGCGAACTAAACTTGAAATCTAACCTAGATCAGTTGGTATTGCTTATTGTTCATTCAAGCGTTGTAATAGCTTTGTGAATCATTTGATATGAAGTGAGTCAATCAATAAGTAGACTACGTACACTCTACTCTAATAATAGGTGAATTGACGGAACAAGCATGTGGTGTTGGTGGGTTTTCCCGGGACAAATTAAAGGTTTGTCTGCCACCACTCCACAGATTGCTCAGGTCGACGAGATAGTGTAGCGGAAGGCTGATTGTGAGGGGGGGGGCGTGGGGTCTTGCACTTTTTATGTGGTGCATGGAAAAACTGAGTCGTTAATAGTTCACATGTTTATTATTTATAGCGGTATGTATTTGATAGCATTTGATTAGCATTCAATCAGATGAACAGTGGATGTTATCTATACCTTTATGCAGTAGATAGATCATTGCTTTAGCAATTAGTAATATGAACATTAATTATCTAAGCATCTATTCATTTGATTTGATAGATTAGCAATTAACAATATATAGATATTTGAATAATCTCTATACACATAAGTATCTGACAGCTTTTTGCTGAGCAACTAGCAATCTTAACATTTGAATTATCTCTATGCATTTGACAGGTTATACAAGAATACATTCTTTGATTCTAGAAGGGTGAACGTAGTTGACTAATTATGACTTTATAATAATTATACCAATGATAAACAATTGATGTCATTCATGACCTTAACTGCATCTTAAGATTTATACGGCATAATGATGTTATGGTATATTTGTTTATTTGGATTAAGGACGCGTCAACCGTTAGGTCATAATGCACCACTCTAGCCTAAGGGGGGTGGGGAGGAGGGGCCCATGCTGGTCAGAACAAGCCACGGGTAAGGGGAGGAAGGGGGATTTCTCACGTCGCGGTCGTCATTGTCTTTGTCATTGTTCGTGGTGTCATTGTCTTTGTCATCGTCGCCGGGGGGTCGTCAAGGGAAGGGGGCAAGGTCCCCGGCGACGATTGCCAGAGCTCGCCTCTAGATTCGGGGAGTAATATACTACCCTTCTTGCTAGCTGATGTTTGCAAGGTGGACTTTTTCTCTTGAATCGCCTTTTACGATTAGCAGAGCCATGCTCTGGGCCTATTCTACCCCGGGCCCAGACGGAGAACGCAGACACTGACCAGGACCCTCTCCCCCGGGGACAACGGCAAGGAGCTCAGGTGCGTCGTGCGGCAATTCTACCCCGGGCCCAGACGGGGGTTATAGATAAAATATAATATAGAAAACATAGACAGATTGACTCACCCTGGGTTGATGTTGCGTAGAAGACACTTATTTACAATATTTCAACACAGCAAACTTATTAGAACATTTATGATTTGACACTGATTTAAAAGAGCAAAAGTAAATTAAAACGTCATGGATAATTAGAGTAGAGTTGAAGATAGGTTTCTGAGCATTTGTCAGAATACCTTTAGGGGAAGGTGGAAGCAGCCGTGCAATTGACGAACTACTGGAGGAGATAACGACGACGACGTGAGAAACTAGGGCGCTTCAACCGGTTAGGTCATATTGCGCCGCCTGTGAATGAAAGTAAATTAGAAGAGTTAATGCAGGTATGTTTGATGATTAGATTGTTTTCTAAGTGTATAAATAACAAAATAAATTGAAGATGAAGAAAGTAATAGCAAAATAAAAGTTATGTATGTAAATGAAAATAAAGAAAAGAAAGAAATGTGTATGAAGTTACTTAAAGTTTGTTAAATAGATTACTTTGGATGAGAAATTTGGAAAGTTTGTCGCCGTTATCATATGATAGAAGTTCTTCATATGATTGGGAGAGATCAAATTGCATGCGCAAGGCATCATATTTGGTACATTCTGCTAGCATATGATGTACGGTTAAAGGTACATCACATGTGCCACATATGGGAATAACCTTTTCTCTGGTTAAGAGATATCCGTGTGTTAGGCGTGTGTGCCCTATACGAAGTCTAGACAATACCACCTCTTCTCTACGTGAGAGTCGAGACGTAGGTGGACGAATTTTGTTGGCATCACACTACGCAATTTGTTATTTTGCAACACATCCCAAGATGCTTGTCGCAAATCCAACAATCTTTGCTTGAATCCACTCTTGACATCTGGAACGGGAACTAGATTGAAATCAACGTCGCGACGCTGGGAAGCTTCCTTAGCAGCCCTATCAGCGTGTTCATTTCCCTCTATGCCCACGTGTCCAGAAATCCAGCAAAACTCTATTATATAACCCTTAGAGGTTAGTTTTTCTAAATAGAATTGGATGTCTTGTACCAAATGATGACTTGAATACATGAGTTCTATAGCTTGAAGTGAACTTAAACTATCTGAACACAAAAGGTATTCTCCACAACGACAGCGTAGAATGTATTTAAGAGCTTCACGGATGGCGAATAACTCTGCAGTGAAAACTGAACACACGTCGCTTAGCCTGAAACGTTCAGTTAAGGTGGAGCAATAAAAAGCACTTCCAACCTTGTTGTCAATTTTGGAGCCATCTGTGAATACCAAAGTAAACCTTTGATGTTCATGGCAAATCTCTCTAAAAATAATTTTGAATACACTATCGCAAGTAGAGTTTTTATCAAAACGACAAAGGTCAATATAATAATCGGCTCTGCTGTAAACCAGGGCGGGTTATTGCTAAATACAAAATTAAAAACTTTTGGCAGATGAAATTCTATAAGATTAAACAAAAGTTACAATCTTAATCCCGTTGGAAGAGATGCCTTGGGTTTGTTATCAAAGTGTCTGACATATGTCGTGTTAAAAACATTCCGATTTGCTGGATGGTTAGGCATAGCTTTAATTTTCATTACATACGTACCCATCAAGAGGTTTCTCCGTTCTGCCAAGGAGGACACACCTGACTCGGCATACAAGCTGACTATCGGGCTTGTTCGAAATGCACCAAGAGCAATACGAAGACCACAATGGTGGACAGTGTCTAGAAGTTTAAGGGTTGTGTTACTTGCTGAAGAGTATACGAAACATCCATAGTCCATCTTGGAGCAAACTAGAGATCCGTAAATTCTCAACATGCAAGTTCTATCTGCACCCCACGATGTATTACTGAGAACTTTCAATAGGTTGATTTTCAACATGCATTTTTTGCGCAACTCAACAACGTGGTCTTTCCAATTTAGCTTTTTGTCAAACACCGGATGAGTTTAAGTAGGAAAAATATATAGTTACATACTAATGAATTACCTCATGTTTTAAGAGACTCGGTGCTTAGCGCCCTAGATAAGAAGCAGACGAACATCGAACGAACCACGACGTGAGAAACTATAGGGCGCTTCAACTGGTTAGGTCACATTGCCCTCTGGTGATATTGTTAGTTATTGAAATAAGTTTACGGCCTGTTTGATGATTATAAGCCAACTAATAGAACAATCCATTAAAAAGGAAGCAAACTGGACTTGAAATCCCACCTGTATCAGTTGGTATTGCTTATTGTCCATTCAAGCATTGTAATAGCTTTGTAAAACCATTTGATATAAAGGCGTTAATAATAAGTACGTTTACCGAACTCTAATAATAGGTGAATTGGCGGAACAATAACTTACTGTGCGACATGCAAACATACGTGAGAAACTAGGGCGCTTCAACTGGTTAGGTCATATTGCCCTCTGGTGATATAGTAAGTTATTGAAATAAGTTTATGGCCTGTTTGATGATTATAGGCCTACTGATAGAACAATCCATTAAAAAGGAAGCGAACTGGACTTGAAATCCAACCTGTATCAGTTGGTATTGCTTATTGTCCATTCAAGCGTTATAAAACTATTTGATATAAAAGGCGTTAATAATAAGTACGTTTACCGAACTCTAATAATAGGTAAATTGGCGGAACAATAACTAACTGTGCGAATAACAAACATACGTGAGAAACTAGGGCGCTTTAACTGGTTAGGTCATATTGCCCTCTGGTGTTTTGTTTATTTGAATTAAGGACGCGTCAACCGTTAGGTCATAATGCACCACTCTAGCCTAAGGGGGGTGGGGAGGAAAAGAGCCCATGCTGGTCAGAACCAGCCACGGGTAAAAGGAGGAAGGGGGGTTTCTCACGTCGCGGTCGTCATTGTCTTTGTCATCGTTGTGTCATTGTCATCGTCGCGCCGGGGGGTCGTCAAGGGAAGGGGGCAAGGTCCCCGACCGTTGCCAGAGCTCGCCTCTAGTTTGGGAAGTAAGATACTCTGCTCTTACTAGCTGATGTTTGCGAGGTGGACTTTTTCTCTTGAATCGCCTTTTACGATTAGCAGAGCCATGCTCTGGGCCAATTCTACCCCGGGCCCAGACGGGGGTGCCCTCTGGTGATGGTGATATTAGTTAAGTTATTGAAATAAGTTTATGGCGTGTTTGTTGACTATAGGCGTACTAATAGAACAATCCATTAAAAAGGAAGCGATCTGGAATTGAAATCCAACCTGTATCAGTTGGTATTGCTTATTGTCCATTCAAGCATTGTAATAGCTTTGTGAAACCATTTGATATAAAAAGGCGTTAATAATAAGTACGTTTACCGAACTCTAATAATAGGTGAATTGGCGGAACAATAACTTACTGTGCGACATGCAAACATACGTGAGAAACTAGGGCGCTTCAACTGGTTAGGTCATATTGCTCTCTGGTGATATAGAAAGTTTTCGAAATGAGTTTATGGCCTGTTTGATGATTATAAGCCAACTAATAGAACAATCAATTAAAAAGGAAGCGAACTGGACTTGAAATTCCACCTGTATCAGTTGGTTTTGCTTATTGTTCATTCAAGCATTGAAAAAGCTTTGTAAAACCATTTGATATAAAAGGCGTTAATAATAAGTTCGTTTACCGAACTCTAATAATAGGTGAATTGGCGGAACAATAACTTACTGTGCAAATAGCAAATAACGACGTGAGAAACTAGGGCGCTTCAACTGGTTAGGTCATATTGCCCTCTGGTGATAAAGTAAGTTATTGAAATAAGTTTATGGAATGTTTGATGATTATAAGCCAACTAATAGAACAATCAATTAAAAAGGAAGCGAACTGGACTTGAAATTCCACCTGTATCAGTTGTTTTTTTGGATTAAGGACGCGTCAACCGTTAGGTCATAATGCACCACTCTAGCCTAAGGGGAATGGGGGAGGAGGGGCCCATGCTGGTCAGAACCAGCCACGGGTAAGGGGAGGAAGGGGTTTTCGTCGGTGTATTCGTCAGTTCTTGCTTGACCCGGCTCGTCAAGGAAGGGCAAGTCCCCGACGACAATTGCCAGAGCTCGCCTCAGGTTTCGGTAGTAATGATCTCCCGCTTACTAGATGATTGCAGGGGACTTTTTGTTGTGAATCGCCTTTTACGATTAGCGAGGAGGGGGGTCACGGCTCTCTTTTGGTTCGTGTCTC
>JAMZAV010012768.1:0-22238 GCA_024449915.1 Sweltsa coloradensis | reverse complement strand
GTTCTTGTTCATTAATAATGTTTATGCTTCTAAATATGACAAGTGAAATGTTTATATTCCCATTTTAGTTCGTTAAATTAAATTTCCGTTAGTAAAAGACGATAGTCCAGTAGATCACCAACGAGTTCACCCAGTATAGGCCGCCAAAAGCACCAAAAGTACGCTTACATGTCGTTTGTGTCAAAAACTATACCTCTTGGTAACATTTACAAGACAGCCAAGAGTTCACCAATTGGTTTCTAAAAATACGCCAAAAGGCAGCCAAATGTTTGCCAAAAGTTGACCAAATTATAGTGTCATGTCATAAAATTGACTTAGTATGCATGGGTTTTATTGCATTAAAAAATGTTGAAGATCGTGAGAAAATGAATAGAAGACCATGCTTTTCGAGTTCCTATATGGTCATCAAAACATCTCAAATTAACGAATTCTAATAAAGTTCAGGATACAGATCTATCTATATAACTATAGTCTGTTAACTCTGGGACTGGCGGCGGAAAACGAGTTTTGCCACGCGAGACGTTTTCGCCGCCGAGGAGCGGGATAAACGCGTACATTTTGGACGCTCCTCCGCGAGAAAGGATCGAATTTCCAAAAAAAAAAAATACCCCCGACCCGAAAAAATTGCTTCCGGTCAAAAAGTCGAAAAATCGCGAAAAACACCTTTTTTTTTGGCATTTTTGTACTCGCGGTTGCCGCGCCCAAAGTACGCTTTGCGCCCAAACGTCGACGGTACCGACGTGTTCGAAATAACTACCGGTACGAGTACCGTGAAGGGTTCCGGACCAACTCCCATACTTTGGCCGGGACGACCGAAAAACATTTCAAATTTTGAAGCAAGGAAATTTTAGAAAAAACGGATATATTACTTGGGGGCTTCCCAAAAAGTCGTTTTTTGTTTCAACGTGTACACATAGAATAAACCTCCGGTCAATTGGAGCAAAATTTTTGAAAAAAAATTCGTTCTCTTTTTATGGGACATTGTTTGGATTTTTCGGTTCCAATTTTTGGAAATTTTTGGGTTTACGGTAGAGCCCCAAAGTTTGCCAATTACAAAGCCAATGAATTGGGTAACAAGTTTTTAAAAAAAAAATTGTCCCCACTTTCTTTTTCAAAATGCGCGAAAAAAATCCCAAAGTTGGACAATTTGAAAATTTTAAACAGTGTAATTTAAAAAAATAAAAAAATCGCCTTTCCCCTTGGTTTGATTTCCGCTAACCGAGGCACATTAATGTAGAGGAATGATGAGGTATTTTAATAAAATTAGTTTGAGAACCTTGGTTCGAACCCCGGATCAGTAGCTGCCTTCAAATACGATTCTGGACACTTTTTTACCGTTTGATTTTTCCTTTAAAATCGTAAAAAGTATGGTACACTTTTTTTTCTTAAAATTAACGGATGGTTATCCGACCTAGATTGGACCTTTGCGATAATCGTGATACCAAACAAGACCCATTTTGTAGCATTTGTATCACGTTATGGACCGACCAAAATAGTCGTGCGTGTTCCGTTTTGGCTTCAAAAATCATATTTTTGTTTTCTCACGGTTTGCCGCGCCCAAAGTAGGCTTTGCACCCAAACGCCGACGGTACGGGCGCGTTTAAAAATATCTTTCCGGGTACAAGCACCGTTAGGGGTTTTAGGGCCGTTACAATACTTTGGCCGGGGCGACGATGAACATTTTGAAATGCGCGTAATTTTGAAAAAAGTTAAACTTGCTGTTTAAATAAAAAATCCTAAAAAAAATCCTTAATTTTCAAATTCACTCGCAGCGTGTGTGAAGTGCCCGTGCGGAGTTAACGCGGGGGGTCCAGACGGCAAAAATGTGTACCGTTTTCTTTTTTTCGGACATTTTTTTGGATTTTCCATTTTCCATTTTTTTTAAATTTTGAGATGCGTGGTAGAGCCCGAGGTTTGACAATTCCGAAAGCCAATGAAATAGCAAACGGTTAAAACCAAAATTGCCCCGATATTTCTTTTGATTGCGAGGGAAAAAATTGCAAAGTTGGAATTTTTAACATTTTGCAGTGCAATTTTAAAGTTTAAAATTTTGATTTTCCTCGGTTCGATTTGGAACGACAAAGGCTCGTTAATGTAGCGGAAGAATAAAGGAATGTAAATAAAATTGGTTTGAGAACCTGGGTTCGAACCCGGGTTAGGGCGAAGCCTTCGAGTTCGGTCCGGGACAACTTTTTGATATTTAAAATTTTTTTGCATTAAAGGGTCACAAAAAGCACGGTAAATATTTTTTTAAATTTAAAGAATTGTAAAACCACTGTATCCGATCTTTACGGAAATTGTCATACTAAACATCACGTATTTGGTACGTTTGAAGGGTAGAACAGGGGGGGAGACAAGATTGCAATGCGTGTCCGGTTTTTGCATAGAAAAATAAACATTCTTTTACACATGCTTTTTTTGAATGACCTAAAACGGGCCCTATTTCGACTTTTTTTGTCCCTACCATGTTGGTCTCATTAATTTCTAACAAGATCAAACTTTCTAAAAAAAATTACTTTGAAATCCTATTTCGAATGTCCTGAGCGCCCAAAAAAAAAGGCACTCAAACGTGGTTTTGTAAAACCAAGGCCGATAAAAAAAACGTCCCTTTTTCGTATGCATGCAAATGAAAAACGTCATTTAACGGATATGCCTTCAACGAATCGATTTCCTTTTTTGACCTATAAAATACGTCTAAGGTTTTGGCGATTACGCCCAACAACATCTCAACCATTCGTTTCCAGATCTGGGCGCAAAAAACGCACATTAAAATTTTGAATACTCTCGTCAGTGAATTTTTTTTACGCTAATTTATACTGATCACAAATATTAATAAAAAAGTGCGTTCGTAAGCTTGAAGAGGCTCCCTACAGTAGATACAAACACTTGGGCCTACATTATAGAAATCTATTTTTAGCTATGAAGTGATGTAATAAATCAGGCATTGAGTCTGGTTGAAGTTGGGGGCTCTGATTGGGAAAAATATTTTTTAAATCAGTAAAAGAATGTCCATATAAACTCCAGCATATGCAAATGCACATCGATAACATCATTACATAGAAGCTTTAGACAGCCTTAGTGCAATCGAGACAGCATAGACTTCCACCAATAGTGGGGTTTTTAGCCCGCCTAGGTGCAACCAAAGTATCGAGACGACAATTTTAATACTTCCACTAATAGAAATAAATGTTTCATACTAGCGACTTCCTTTAGGTCGGGATTAGCGGGCTTTGGGGGGGGGGGAGGCAAGTCAAGTCAACGAACACGACGAGGGAATCGAGAGGACGAAGTGGTGAGGATGATGGGGGGGGAAGTCGAGTTTTATAAAAGAATAACCTTAATTATTCCATGAAATTTATTAACTTTTTCCAGTACGAATCCGAATTTCGTGGACTGTTTTGTGTTTTGACTAGATGGCCTCTGACACTGTTTTTTTGTGTGTGTGTGGGGGGGGGGTGGGGGTGTTTTGGAAATATAAATTAAGACATTTCAAATTTATATCTTCAAGCAATTTAATTTTTGAGGCGATTCCAATGGCGCCAGTGGGCTGCATCAGAGGTTACGGCCCTAACACTAATTTAGTTTTCGTTTCTTTTTGAGTGGGTTTTTCATTTTTGGAAAATCCAATAAACATTGATTCTTTTTATAGCTTGGGCAATTTTCGTCCGATCGGGTTCATCTCGGGCTACTATAACTGTATTGGTCAAGCGAAGCAGTGGTTTATTAGAGGGGTAATTTTTTAAAGTCAAAACAGTGCTCAGGCATTCCGTCACCCTTTTTGGGGCATTTTTTAAAAATTGTAATTTTAATTTTTCCTTCCCATTACGTCAGGGTCTGCATTCCCCGAAACACCTTCATTTCAACGTTTGCCAAAAACTTTTTTTGAATGTCTCAAAATAGTAGTTGGTCATTTTGTGGATAAACGTTTTCTTTGATTATATCTTCCACACCACAGTACGATCAGGTACATCTCGAGCTCTACGGTACCGGACGGACGAGGGCATATTTGATAACCCGGACAAGTGTCACGGAAAAACTTTAGTCCAGGATTAAAAGAAAAATGTGCAGTATGTCTGGTCCTGTCCATCTTGGGCTTTGCGGATCTGCGCGGTCGAGGCGAAGATTTCGACTTACCGTAAACTATTTTGTCTCGGCATTGTCCCAGGAAAACATTTCTCCCACATTTTACACAAAAGGCGTAAAAATTATCAATTTCGAAAATCATTTTGCACCGTACTTAGAGGCGGCGGACAGCGTCCGGCGGCGTACTGAAAGTGTCCCGGAAAACAAATTTGTCACAGGTCTTCGGATAAACGACAAACGTCACCCGAAAACTATCGTATCGCGGCCGTACGCGGACCGATTCGCGATTTTGTCGCGTCAACGAGGTTTTCCAACAACGAGGTTTTCCATTCCCTCCGCGTAGCGGCTTTCAAGCCGCGCTTGCGCGACTTGTCGGATACTATAATAGCCTTTTAAAACTATTCGGACGTTCCTTGCGCGCAGCGCCCACTGTCTCTGCGCGTAGCGCCCGGGCGGACCCGAACCTGCTGCCGGCGTCTATGCGGCCGGCGGGGGAATTGAGCTGGGAATCGGATAAAAAATACGCCGTCGCGATTGGACCGATATTTTGCCGGCCACAGTGGCGGACAGGGGGCAATTGGGAAATGTGTGAAAAGTGACATTTTTCGACTTTGGGAATTTTTTAACAGAGAACCGGGAGAGCGATTCGGACGGGACCCGGCCCGAAACCTGCGCCCGAGTGTCCTCTTTTAAATGGTTGGGGGAATTTTGGTTTTCGGCGGCCATTTTGGATTTTCGTGTATACCACCAATTTTACAATGCGTAAAAAAACATATTTTGAGTGACGGCAGTTGTAGGTCAGAGTTTTGATTTTGATTTTTTTTTTTTTTTTTACCATTTAGGGGTGTTAAATAGGCACAAGAACGTGTGGAGCTTTTTTTTGATTTTTTTCATTTTGACCCCTCGGCGCCATCTTGAATTTTTTTTATTTTTTTCCCATTTTGACCATTTTTTTTGCCGATGATGGAATTTTTTGTAAATTTTTTTCCTTGGGCCGTCCTCCATGCGTTGAACCATTGGGAATCAACCCCAAAAGACCTTTTTCGAAAACAAAAATTTTTGCCTATCTGTTTTGGTCGCAGAATTTTTGCACGTTTTTCATTTTCTCGCGCGGAATTGGCGGTTTTTTTCGCCGCGGGCCAGACGTCGTTTTGACCGACGGGGCCCAACCTTGCCCATCGTTTTGGAAAATGAATCAAGAACAAGAATCGCGAGGACCGTTTTTTTGCGCGGCCGTTTGACCATTTTTGGGGGGGTCCAAAGTTGAATTATTTTTGGAAATGATTTACTTTTTTCAAATTTTTCTTCACTTTTGGGGCGTCGGGTTCGCGGGCATGACGCACCATTTCCAACCCCCCCGATTGACAACAAAAAGTACACCGCAAAGCTCAGTCCGGGAGCACGGGGCCAGGGCGGAGCCCCGGCGGGGTTGGGGGGCTGGCCCCACCAAGAACAGAATGAGGTACAAACAAACAACAAAACACGACAGGGACCGCAGGACAACCACAAACTAAGACGACTTGAATTTAGTTCGCTGGACATTGCCGGGTCTCGCTCCGGGGCAACGTCACCCTTTTTTTGGGTGCCAATGCGGGAATTTTTGGATTGAAATTATTTTGATTTTGGTTGTTCGTCAATCCAACACGTCGGCGGTGCCGGGAAACAAACGTGGTCTGGATCTGTAAAGCTAAAGACGTGTGCAAAATTCTTTAAATTTCTCAAATTAAAGGTGGTCATTTGGGGGATTTCCAAAAAACACTCTTTTCGTCATACCTCGGCATTCTGTCCCGATCAGGGCCATCTTGGGCTCTGGAGTAACCGGACCGACGCGGCCGATTTTTTTCGTGTCCCGGAAAATGTCCCGGAAAATTCGGCGTCCCCCGGAAAAAAACGCAAAATTACAAAAATGGTCCGTGATTTTTCAAAATTCTTTTTCCACATTGTTCGGAGGTCGAGGCGAGTTCGTAATCTTTCGGAAAATTATTGGTTATTTTTGTGGAATCCAAAAAACATTGTTTTTTGTCAATAACTTTTGCAATTTTTGTCACAATCGGGGTCCATCTTGGACACTACGAACCGGACTTCAGGCGACGACATTTGGCGGTCCCGGAAAAATGGGCACATGGGAAAAACCCGTAAAATAACAAGTTACCAAAATCTAAATACTTTTTCGTCAGTGTCCGGGAGGCCGAGGCTAGTCCGAATGCGTCGTGCAAAATTGTACGTCGTTTTGGGAAATCCGAAAAACATTTTCTTCTCTCGACAACTCGGGCATTGTCGTCAGATCCGACCACCCCGGCTCTCGTGAAACGGACGGGGCGAGGCCCCAGGCAGACCAATGCCCTGAAAAACGTACCCCGACAAACGGGCGGCCGGACAAAACGCAAGAGTTGTGGAAAACACCACCACCACCAACCACCGCCTCTGCCACGCCGCAGAGAATCAACGAAACGAAAACGGATTCACTCATCCGAATCGTCGGCACGCCTTCAAAAGGTACGGCCGCAGGGGAGGCCGTAGTGGCGACTACGCCTTGTCTATTAACTATAGTCTGTTAACTCTGGACTGGCGGCGGAACCGAGTTTGTGTCCACGCGAGACGTTTTCGCCGCCGAGGGCGGTGATAAACGCGTACCTTTTTGGAGCTCCTACCGCGAGAACGGATCGAATTTTCCGAAAAAAATACCCAGCGAAACCCTAAAAAAATTGCTTCCCCGGGTCAAAGTCAGAAAATCACGAAAAAACACCGTTTTTTGGCATTTTTGTACTCGAGGTTGCCGCGCCCAAAAGTACGCTTTTGCGCCCAAACGTCGACGGTACCGACGTGTTCGAAATAATTACCGGTACAATAACGGAAGGGTTCCGGACTCAACTCCCATACTTTGGCCGGACGACTGAAAAACATTTCAATTTTGAAGGCAAGGAAATTTTATAAAAAACGGATTATATTACTTGAGCATTCCACAAAGTCGTTTTTTTTTGTTTCGACGTGTACACAATAGAATAAACCTCCGGCTCATTGAGCACATTTTTGAAAAAAAAATTCATTCTCTTTTTAATTTATGGGACATTGTTTTGGATTTTCCCGGTTCCAATGTTTGGAAATTTATTGGGTTTACGGTAGAGCCCCCAAGTGTGCCATTACAAAAGCCAATGATTGGTAACAAGTTTTTAAAAAATTATCCCCACTTTTCTTTTTTCAAAATGCGCGAAAAAAAAATCTCCCAAAGTTGGACAATTTTGAAATTTTACAGTGTAAATTTAAAAATTTCAAAATCGCCTTCCCCTTGGTTTGATTTCCGCTAACCGGGCACAATTAATGTAGAGGAATGGAGGAAGGGTATTTTAATAAAATTAAGAGTTGAGACCTGGTTTCGAAACCCCCGGATCAGTAGATGCCTTCGAATACGATTCTGGACACTTGTTTTACCGTTTGATATTTCCTTTAAAATCGTAAACAGTTATGGTACCACATTTTTTTCCTAAAATTAACGGATTGTTATCGACCTAGATTGGACCTTTGCGATAATCGTGATACCCAAACATGACCCATTTTTAGCATTTGTATACACGTTATGGACGACCAAAATAGTCGTGCGTGTCCGTATTGGCTTCAAAAAATCATATTTGTTGTTTTTCTCACGGTTTGCCGCGCCCAAGTAGGCTTTGCCCCCGAACACCGACGACACCAAAGCGTTCGAAATCTTTCAGGTTACAGGCACCGTCAGGTTTTAGGACCGTCCATTACTTTGGCCGTGCTAATGATGTAACATTTTTGAAATGCGCGTAATTTCGAAAAAAAGTTAAATTTGGCTGTTTAAATAAAAAATGTTTTAAAAGAATCCTGAATTCCAAATTCCCTTACGGCGTTGTGTGTATTGGCCGTGCGGTTAACGCGGGGGGTCCAACGCAAAATGTTGTACCGTTTTCTTTTTTCGGACCATTGTTTGGATTTTCCATTTTCCATTTTTTTGAATTTTGAGATGGCGCGGTAAAAGCCCCGAGGTTTGACAATTCCCGAATGCCAATTAAAATAGCAAACGGGTTTTTAAACCAAACTGTGACACCATATTTTTTTTCCGATTGCGAGGGAAAAAATTGCAAAGTTTGGAATTTTTTAACATTTTTGCAGTGCAACTTTAAAAGTTTAAAATTTTGGTTTTCCTCGGTTCGATTTGTAACGCAAAGGCTCGTTAATGTAGCGGAAGAATAAGAATGTAAATAAAATTGTTTGATGAACCTGGTGTTCGACCCGGTTGTGGAAAGCTTCGAGTTCGGTCCTGGGACACTTTTTGATAGTTAAATTTTGCCTTCAGGTTCACAAAAAGCACGGTAAATTATTTTTTGTAAATTTCAAGATTTAAAGAACCACTGTATCCGATTCTTTACGGAAATTGTCATACCAAACATCACGTATTTGCTACGTTGAAGGGAGACGGGGGGAGACAAGATTGCAATGCGGTCCGGTTTATGCATAGAAAAATCAACATTCTTTTCACACATTGCTTTTTTTGAATGACCTAAAACGGGCCCCATTTTCGACTTTTATGCCCTACATGTGGTCTCATTAATTTCTAACAAGACAAACTTTTCCTAAAAAAATTACTTTTTGACTCCTATTTCGAAGGTCCTGACGCCAAAACGAACTCAAACGGGGTTTGTAAAACCAAGGCCGAATAAAAACGTCATTTTTCGTATGCATGCAATGAAAAACGTCATTGCCTTCAACGATTCGATTCCTATTGTTGCTTATAAAATACTGTACTAAGGTTTGGCGATTACGCCCAACAACTCTCAACCATTCGTTTCAGATCCTGGGCGCAAAAAACGCACATACAATTTTGAGTACTCTCTGTCAGTGGAATTTTTACGCTATTTATACTGATCACAACATATTAATAAAGTGCGTTCGTAAGACTTGAAGAAGCTCCCTACAGTGAGATACAAACACTTGGGCCTCTACATTATAAGAATCTATTTTAGCTAGAAGTGATGTAATAAAGTCAGTGTGCCATTGAGTCTTGGTTGAGGGGGAGTTTGTTTTGGTGGGCTCTGATTGAAACTATTTTTTAAAATCCAGTAACGAATGTTCCAGTATAAACTCCAGCATATGCACATGCACATCGATAACATCTGACATAGAAGCGTTTAGACCCAGCCTTGTGCATTCGAGCAGCATAGACTTCCACCATAGTGGGGTTTTTAAGCCCGCCTAGGTGCAACCAAAGTATCGAGACGACAATTTAATACTTCCACTAATAGAAATGAAATTGTTTCATAATAGCGACTTCCTTTACGGTTGGGCAGTGTCGGCTTTGGGGGGGGTGCGGCAAGTCAAGTCAACGAACACGACTGAGGGAATCGAGAGGACAAAGGGGTGTTGAGTGATGGGCGTGGGGGGGAGTATAGTTTTTATAAAGAATAACCTTAATTATTACAGTGAAATTTATTAACTTTTTCCAGTACTAATCCGAATTTTCGGGGTGGACTGCTGTTTTGTGGTTTTGACTAGATGCCTCTGACACTGTTTTTTTGTGTGTGTGGTGTTGGGGGGGGGGGGTGTTTTTTGAAATATAAATTAAGACTTTCATTGATAATCTTCAGCACTTTAATTTTTGAGGCGATTACAATGGCGCCAGTGGCTGCATCAGAGGTTACGACGTCACGGCCCTAACACTAATTTAAGTTTCGTTTATTTTTAAATGGTTGGTCATTTTGTTGGAAAATCCAATAAAACATTGATTCTTTATAGCTTGGGCATTTTCGTCCGATTCGGGTTCATTCATCGGCTTCCATAGAACTGTATTGTCAAGCGAGCCAGTGGTTTATTTAGAGGGGTGAATTTTAAAGTCCAAACAGTGCTTCAGGCATTCCGTCCACCCTTTTGGCATTTTCAAATTTTGTAATTTAATTTTTCCGTTCCGATTACGTCAGGGGGCCGCATCCCCGAAACACCTTCATTTCAACGTTGCCAAAACTTTTTTTATAATGTCTCAAAAAATAGTATTTGGTCATTTTGTGGATAAAGCGTTTTCCGTTTGTATTATATCTTCCACAATTACGTACGATCAGGTACGAATCGTCGAGCTCCTACTGTACCGGACGACGAGGGGCATATTTTGATAACCCCGGACAGAAATGTTCACGGAAAAAACTTTGTCCAGGATTAATGAAAAAGATGTGCAGTAATGTCCTGGTCCTGTCCATCTTGGGCTTTGGATCTGCGCGGACGAGGCGAAGATTAGACTTTACGGTAAAATAATGTTGTCTCGGAATTGTCCCATGACAAACATTCCCACATTTTACACAAAAGGCGTAAAAATTATCAATTTCTAAAATCATTTTGCAACTGTAACTTAAGGCGGCGGAACAGCGCCAGGCAGCGTACGAAGTGTCCCGGAAAACACAATTTGTCACAGGTCTTCAGGACAACGACAAACTCCCCGAAAACTATCGTATCGTCGGGCCGTACGCGGACCGATTCGCGATTTTGTCGCGTCAACGAGGTTTCCACTACGAGGTTTTCAAGTACGAGGTTCCACGTCCTCCGCGTAGCGGCTTTCAAGCCGCGCTTAGCGCGCTTGTCTATATAACTATATCTGTTAACTCTGGGACTGGCGGCGGCTAGAACCGAGTTGTGTGCCGATATGTGTCTGTAGGAGCGTTTTCGCCGCCGGAGGAGCGGGAGAAACGCGTACATTTGGGGTGCGTGTCCGTGTCACCACGAGAAGTTGGAGCGAATTTTGCTCCCCGCAAAAGACCCGCGAACCCGAAAAAAAAATTGATTCCGGGTCAAAAAGGTCACAATCGCGAAAACCACCGTGTTTTGGCATTTTTGTACTCGCGGTTGCCCGCGCCCGATAAGTAACGCTTTGCGCCCAAACGTCGACGGTACCGACGTGTTCGAAATGACTCCGGTACGAGTAACGTGAAGGGTTCCGGACCAACTCCCATACTTTGCCGGGACGACGAAAAACATTTCAAATTTTGAAGCAAGGAAATTTAGAAAAACGGATATATTACTTGAGCATATCCCTAAAAGTCGTTTTTGTTTCGACGTGTACACAATAAGTAATAAACCTCCGTTCATTGGAGCACATGTTGAAAAAAAATTTCATTCTCTTTGTTATGGGACATTTGTTTTTTGGATTTTCCGGTTTCCAATTTTTTAAATTTTTCGGTTTACTGTAGATCCCCAAGTTTTTTGCCACTTACAAAAAAAGCCAATGCAATTGGGGTAACAGTTTTAAAAAATATTGTCCCACTTTCTCTTTTCAAAATGCGCGAAAAACAATCCCAAAGTTGGCCAATTTTGAAAATTTTTACAGTTGTAATTTTAGAAAAAATTAAAAAATCGCCTTCCCTTGGTTTTGATTTCCGCTAACCGAGGCACATAATGTCGAGGAATGATGAAGGTATTTTAATAAGAATTAGTTTGAGACCTTTGGTTCGAACCCCGGATTCAGTAGATGCCTTTCGATACGATTCTGGACACTTTTTTACCGTTTGCTTTTTCCTTTAAATCGTGTAAAAAGTATGGTACACATTTTTTCTTAAAATTAACGGATGGTTATCCGACCTAGATTCGACCTTTGCGATAATCGTGATACCAACATGAACCATTTTGTAGCAATTTGTATACCGTTATGGAACGACCAAATAGTCGTGCGTGTTCCGTTTTCGGCCTTAAAAATCATATTTTGTTTGTACACACCTCACGGTTGCGCGCCCAATAGGCTTTTGCATCCTAACACGCGACGACCCGGCGCTTCGAAATCTTTCGGTGGTACAGCACCGTCAAGTGTTTTAGGACCGTTACATTTCTTTGGCCGGGGCAATTATGAACATTTTGAAATGCGCGTAATTTCGAAAAAATTTAAAATTTGCTGTTAATAAAAATGTTAAAAAAATCCCTGAATTTTCAATTCACTTACGGCGTTGTGTAAAGTGCCCCGTGCGGATTACGCGGGGGGTCCGAACGCAAAATGTGTACGTCTTCTTTTTTTCGGACTTGTTTGGGATTTTCCATTTTCCATCCATTTTTTTGAAATTTTGAGATGC
Source organism: Sweltsa coloradensis (assembly GCA_024449915.1). Lineage (NCBI taxonomy): Eukaryota > Metazoa > Arthropoda > Insecta > Plecoptera > Chloroperlidae > Sweltsa > Sweltsa coloradensis. The sequence continues at coordinate 10,095 of JAMZAV010012768.1, read as the reverse complement.
GCGGTAGAGCCCCGCAGGTTTTGACAATTCCGAAGCCAATGAAATAAGCAAACGGGTTAAAACCAAAATTGCCCCGATATTTCTTTCTGTATTGCGAGGGAAAAAATTGCCAAGTTGGAAATTTTTTAACATTTTGCATGCAACTTTAAAAGTTTAAAATTTTGGTTTTCCTCGGTTCGATTTGGAACGACAAAGAACTCGATATGTAGCGGAAGAATAAAAGGAATGTAAATAAAATTGTTTGAGAACCGGTGTTACGAACCCGGTTAGCTGGAATCCTTCGAGTTCGGTCGGTACACTTTTTTCGAACATGACGAGGGAATCGAGAGGACAGAGTGGCGAGGAGTGAATGGGGGGGGGGAAGGTCGATTTATAAAAATACCCTTAATTATTCCAGTGAAATTTTACACTTTTTCCAGTACGAATCCGAAATTTCGTGGACTGTTTTGTGTTGTGACTAGATGCATACTGACACTGTTTGTTTTTTTTTGTTGTGTGTGTGTGTGGGGGGGGTGTTTTGGAATATCAATTAGACATTTCCATTGATATCTTCAAGCAATTATTTTATGAGGCGATTCCCAATCGCGCCAGTGGGCCTTGGCATCAGAGGTTACGGCCCTACCTAATTTAGTTCGTATCTTTTTAAATGTTGGACATTTTTTGGAAAATCCAATAAAACTTGATTCTTTTATAGCTTGCCAATTTTCGTCCGATCGGTTCATCTCGGTCTCTATAGAACTGTATTGGTCCAAGCAAGACAGTTGGTTTATTAGAGGGGTAATTTTTAAAGTCCAAAACACGTGCTCAGGGCAGTCCCGTCACCCTTTTGGGGCATTTTCAAAAATTTTAATTTAATTTTTCCTTCCGTTACGTCAGGAGGGCCGCATTCCCCGAAACACCGTCATTTCACGTTGCCAAAAACTTATTTTTAATGTCTCAAAATTATAGTTGGTCATTTTGTGGATAAACGTTTTCTTTGTATTAATTCTTCCCTACAGTACGATCAGGTACATCTCGCCTCTACGGTACGGAGGACGAAGGCATATTTTGATAACCCGACAAGTGTCACAGAAAAAACTTTTTGTCCAGGATTAATGAAAAATGTGCAGTATGTCTGGTCCTGTCCAGCTTGGCTTTGCGGATCTGCGGGACGATGCGAAGATTTAGACTTACCGTAAAATATTTTGGCTCGAGTTGTCCCAGGAAAACATTCTCCAACATTTGTACATACAAAAGGCGTAACAATTATCATTTCGAAAATCATTTTGGCACCGTAACTTAGAGGCGGCGACAGCGTCCGGCGGCGTACTGAAAAGTGTCCCGGAAACAAATTTGTCACAGGTCTTTTTCGGATAACGACAAACGTCACCCGAAAACTATCGTTCGCGCCGTACGCGACCGATTCGCGATTTTGTCTGCGTCAACGAGGTTTTCCAACTACGAGGTATTCCCGATTACGAGGTTTTCCACGCCTCCGCGTCGCGGCTTCAAGCCGCGCTGCGCGACTTGTATAACTATATCTGTTAACTCCTAGGACTGGCGCGGAAAACCGATGTTTTGCACGCTCGACGTTTTCGCCGCCGAGGAGCGGGATAAACGCGGTACAATTTTGGACGCTCCTACCACGAGAAAGGATCGAATTTTCCGAATAAAAATACCCCCCGACACGAAAAAAAATGTGCTATCTCTCATCCGGTCAAAAAGTCGAAAATCCGAAAAACCCTGTTTTTTGGCATTTTGTACTCGCGTTTGCCGCGCCCCAAGTACGCCTTTGCGAACCAAACGTTCGACGGTACCGACGTGTTCGAAATAACTACCGGGTACAAGTACCGTGAAGGGTTCCGCCAACTACCATACTTTGGCCGAAACGACGAAAAACATTTCAAATTTTTGAATCAGGGAAATTTTAGAAAAAACGGATATATGACTTGGCATTCCCAAATAAGTCGTTTTTTTGTTTCAACGTTACCACTAGAATAAATCTCCGGTCAATTGGCACATTTTTGAAAAAAAATTCCTTCTCTTTTTATGGGACATTGTTGGATTTTGTCGGTTCCAAATTTTTGGAAATTTTTTGGTTACGGGTAGAGCCCCAAAGTTTGCCAATTACAAAGCCAATGAATTGGGTAACAATTGTGTAAAAAAATTGTCCCCACTTTCTTTTTCAAAATGCGCGAAAAAAATCCCAAAGTTTGACAATTTTTGAAAATTTTTACATGTAATTTAAAAAATTAAAAGATAATCGCCTTCCCTTTGTGTTGATTTCCGCTAACCGAGGCACATTAATGTAGAGGCATGATGAAAGTAGTTTATAAATTTTTGAGAACCTTGGTTTCGAAACGCCCGGATCAGTAGATGCTTCGATACGATTCTGAACACTTTTTTACCGTTTGAATTTTGCCTTTAAGAATCGTAAAAGTATTGTACATACATTTTTCTAAATTACAGGATGGTTATCCGACCTTAGAATTGGAACTGTGTGGGGGGCAAATAAAGATCGTGTATACCAAACCTACCCATTTTGTAGCATTTTGTTATACACGTTATGGACCGACCAAAATAGTCGTGCGTGTCCGTTTTGGCTTCAAAAAATCATATTTTTTTTCTCACGGTTGCCGCGCCCAAAGTAGTCTTTGCATCCGAACCCGTACGACCTCCACCGGCGCGTTCGAAATCTTTCAGGGTACAGGCACGTCAGGGTTTTAGACGTTCCATTACTTTGGCCGGGGCAATGATGACATTCTGAAATGCCGTAATTTTCGAAAAAGTTAAATTTGCTGTTTAAATAAAAATGTTAAAAAATCCTGAATTTTCAATCACTTACGGGCGTGTGGAAAAGTGCCCGTGCGGTTACGCGGGGTCCAGACGTGCAAATGGGTACCGTTTTCTTTTTTTCGGACTTTGTTTGGGATTGTCCATATCCTTTTTTGTGAAATTTGAGATGCTCGGTAGAGCCCCGATTTTGCAATTCGAAAGCACAATGAAATTAGCAAACGGGTTAAAACCAAAATTGCCCCGATTTTCTTGTTCGATTGCGAGGAAAAAAATTGGCAAAGTGGAAATTTTTTTAAACATTTTGGCAGGTGAAACTTTAAAAGTTTAAAAGTTGTTTCCTCGTTCGATTTCGAACGACAAAGGCTCGTTAATGTACGGAAGAATAAGGATGTAATAAAATTGGTTTGATAACCTGTGTTTCGACACCGGGTTTAGTGGAAGCTTCGAGTTCGGTCCGACACTTTTTGATAGTTAATTTTGCATTCAGGTCACAAAAAGCACGTAATTTTTTTGTAAATTTCAAGAATTGTAAAACCACTGTATCTCGATCTTTACGGACATGTCCATACCAAACATCACTATTTGGCTACGTTTTTGAGGGTAAGAACAGGGGGGTGAGACACGATTGCAAATGCGTGTCCGGTTTTGCATAGAAAATCAACTTCTTTTGACACATGCTTTATTATTGAATGACCTAAGACGGGCCCTATTTCGCTTTTTATGTCCCTACCATGTTTGGTCTCATTATTCTAACAAGATCAAACTTTCTAAAAAAAATACTTTGACATCCTATTTGAATGTGTCTGAAGCGCCAAAACGCCTCAAAGCACGTGGTTTAGTAAAACAAGGCCGATAAAAAAACGTCATTTTCGTATGCAGCAATTGAATACGTCATTTCACGATATGCCTTCAACGATTCGATTTCCTTTGTTGACTTATAAAGAAATACGTCTAAGGTGTTGGCGATTACGCCCCAATCAACATCTCAACCATCGTTCCAGATCCTGGCGCAAAAACGCAACATTAAAAATTTTGATACTCCCTCGTCCAGTGATTTTTTTTCGGCTAAGTTATACTGATCACAAATTTAATAAGTGCTTGTAAGCTTGAAGGGAGCAATCCCTACAGTAGATACACACACTTGGGCCTACATTATAGAAGAAAATCTATTTTTAGCGATGAAGTGATTTAATGAAGTCAGGCATTGAGTCGGTTGAAGTTGGGGGGCTCTGATTGGAACTATTTTTTAATCCAGTAACGAATGTCCATATAAACTCAGCATATGAACATGCACATCTTCGAATACCATCATGACATAGAATCGTTTAGACAGGCCTTAGTGCATCGAGACTAGCATAGACTTCCACCAATAGTGGGGTTTAGCCCGCCTAGGTGCAACCAAAGTATCGAGACGACAATTTAATACTTCCACTAATAGAAATAAATGTTTCATACTAGCGACTTCATTTACGGTTGGGCAGTGGCGGGCTTTGGGGGGGGGGGCAAGTCAAGTCAACGAACACGACGAGGGAATCGAGAGGACAAAGTGGCGAGGAGTGATGGGGGGGGGGGGAGGTCGGAGTTTTTTAAAGAATAACCTTAATTATTCAGTGAAATTTATTAACTTTTTCCAGTACGAATCCGATTTTCGTGGACTGTTTTGCGTTTTGACTAGATGCCTCTGACACTGTTTTTTGTGTGTGTGTGGGGGGGGGGGGGGGTTTTGGAAATATAAATTAAAGACATTTCATTGATATCTTCAAGCAATTTAATTTTTGAGGCGATTCCAATGGCGCCAGTGGGCTGCATCAGAGGTTACGGCCCTAACACTAATTTAGTTTCGTTTCTTTTTAAGTGGTTGGTCATTTTTGGGAAATCCAATAAAACATTGATTCTTTTATAGCTTGGGCAATTTTCGTCCGATCGGGTTCATCTCGGGCTCTATAGAACTGTATTGGTCAAGCGAAGCAGTGGTTTATTAGAGGGATTAAAGTCAAAACAGTGCTCAGGGCATTCCGTAACCCTTTTTGGGGCATTTTCAAAAATTTTAATTTCAATTTTTCCTTCCGATTACGTCAGGGGGACGCATTCCCCGAAACACCTTCATTTCAACGTTGCCAAAAACTTTTTTGAATGTCTCAAAATAGTAGTTGGTCATTTTGTAGATAAACGTTTTCTTTTGTATTATATCTTCCACAATTACAGTACGATCAGGTACATCTCGAGCTCTACGGTACCGGACGGACGAGGGGCATATTTTGATAACCCGGACAAGTGTCACGGAAAAACTTTTGTCCAGGATTAATGAAAAATGTGCAGTATGTCTGGTCCTGTCCAGCTTGGGCTTTGCGGATCTGCGCGGACGAGGCGAAGATTTAGACTTACCGTAAAATATTTTGTCTCGGAATTGTCCCAGGAAAACATTTCTCCCACATTTTACACAAAAGGCGTAAAAATTATAAATTTCGAAAATCATTTTGCACCGTACTTAAGAGGCGGCGGACAGCGTCCGGCGGCGTACTGCAAGTGTCCCGGAAAACAAATTTGTCACAGGTCTTCGGATAAACGACAAACGTCACCCGAAAACTATCGTATCGCGGCCGTACGCGGACCGATTCGCGATTTTGTCGCGTCAACGAGGTTTTCCAACTACGAGGTATTCCGAGTACGAGGTTTTCAGCGCCCTCCGCGTAGCGGCTTCAAGCCGCGCTTGCGCGACTTGTAATCACAATAGTAAAGTAGTGCATAGCATCATTACTATGTGTAGAATAATGTTAGATCTCGGTTTGAAATGCATACATTATATTTTGATGTTTCGTAACAGACAACACTTGATTTTTATCTAAACCTCGTTACACTTGGACACTTGGATAACTATGGTTAATTTTCATGTAGACCTAAATAGGGTGTCACTTGAAACTGCCATGTTTCATGTTGAATTATTTTTCTATTTACACACAAACTCCCTTTAATATATGAATATTTACAAAGGTTACACTGTGTACCACTCTTTCTCTTGCCGACATGCGATTTCATTTTACACCACTATATTTTATTTTTTTATTTCTGAACTATAAAAGCTACTCAGGCACGCCATGTTAACGAATCTTTGGTTAATCGTACACATTTTTCTATCACTTCCACGCTTGTTTCAAATGGACGCATCCTCTTCGCGCCTAAATCACCCCAATCCCGTTTAAGGACAGAAAATAAGCTGAAAGAATGCAGTTTTTAACGGCCCAACCGTGTGCCACGAGGTTATCCACGTACAATTCAATTATTGGTATCCCGTTTGTCTTAAGGACCCCCCAAAAAAAAAAAATTTTTTAATAATCTATCGGTAACTATGTGGAACGTTCTTTTGTGTAGGCTTTGGTGTCTTCCATCGTTAGTAAACGCATGTCATTCTTTTGGCTTAGGTTGCGTTATATATGTGCTATAAGTGGTCATCACGTCTTACTAAAGGTGAACTGTGAGCAACCACTTGATGATATTCTTGCCCAACAAGGAGAAAATGTTTTGTAACTCACTGGCTGCCCTCATCGTGAACCAATCAAAATCAAGCCTTGGTCCTTGCTTAGATACCTCTTGGCAACCTTTGACAAACAAATTCTACAAGGGCTGAAGTAATTAAGACGTCAGGAGCGTTTCAAAATACTTTCTTCTCCTTCACTGAGTGGTGGGGTGCTACTGGCTGGCCTGCTTAATAGATTGAGTAGAGAGATTGCAATAGCTAATTCTGGGTATATGTTTATGGGTTCCCAAACGGATAAACTTTGAGTAACCAAATTCTGCACCAATGTCAGTCATCTACCGGACATATCGCCTTTTACTAACGGGAAATTTCATTGAACAATGAATGGGAATATAAACATTCCCCTTGTCATATTAGAATGCATAAACATTATGTATGTAACATAGAAACTTGTCAATAATTGCCTACGTCGTGTATAAAATAACAAGTGAAATTTTAGGAGTAATAGTTTTTTATTGCTATATTTAATTCTATAGGCAATATTTCCAAGATACCCGATAGCGGATCCATTACTACATTGTTTCTTAAAAAGTCATTGATATCAACACAAAAATTATGACATTTTTCATGAGTGCCCCTATGTGTGTACACATAACAAGATTCTGTCCCCATAAAGTTTCGTGGTACGTAATAATGTGTAATGGCGGCCATCTTCTAAAATGGCCGCCATTGGTGCCATTGTGTTAGTTTGACATGGCCTATTCAAAAGTCATTTTTCAATGACATGATCTATGTGTCCACAAATTTTTCAACATTCTGTCACAAAATTTCAAATAATTTTTGGGTTCGCACGTCTTGGAAAATGGCCGCATTGATGTCTGGATAATAATGAGATTGCCCTTTATAGTTTTAAATCGAATTTTCCAATTACAATTTTCGTATATTTTGTGCCAAATTTTTTTATATGTCTAGCATGAAGCACAATTGGATTTAAATAGTGCCCTATAGGCAAGACTAATAAGAATAATGTATTTACTATAAAAATACCACAATGTTGCCAGAATGTCCAAATTTGTAATAATTGAAATTGAAATTTGTTTGGGAATCCAATTATTACGTCAGTATTTATTACAAATGTAGTCAAAGTATAGAAAATGTATTAAAATTAAGAGCGTGGACTCAAATATGGCATAAGTCCAAAACAAGATGGCGTCGTAAACAAACTTTGGCACCAGATGTCAGATTTTTACCCAAGAAATTTTTTTATCCCTTAAGTATACCCAACAAGATCAGAAGAGAAATCTATAACGGTCCGAAATTCCTACGGAACTTATGGCCCGGGACTGCGCTAGGGTGGTGCGCGACGAGCAACGTCCGACGCTGCTCACCGCAAACAATGGTCTTGCTTGTCATGTAGCAATTCGGCCAAGATTATCTACGGGCCAATCAAGAATGATATCGATGTGTTTTTTTCATGCTCTACAACTTTTTATTTGAAACAATTTCATAAAGTTACTGGGTTTTGGGTTTTGTTATGATAAATATGCAAAACAAATTCAGATAATTAAAAAAAAGAGGGTAGAAATTAATTTGCATCAAGGGCCGTAAGTTGCCAGATAATCAAATAAAGGCGCATCAAACACCTTAATCGTTTCTTTACAAACAATTTAAAACAAATTTGAGCTATTTCGGTTCAATACTTTACTCAATATCGCTAATTTTCCGTTCTTCGACAAAACTCAAAAATCTAAAAATTGATTTTCAAAATGTCGGAAAACCCGCAACCGGATTTTTTGGGATTCTGTTGGGGATGTCCAGGAGACCCTCCTTAACAAATCCCGACGGTCCCTGCTTGTTTTTTTGAATGCGTGGGTCATATCACAACGGCCCTGTACTATTAGTGAACCTTGACGTCAGTATATGTTTTGCAGGTTGAACTGATATTTTCGTTCCTTTACAGCGTTATTTAAGTGCCCAATATTTATTATTACATACGTGACAACATGAATGTTATTCCGTGATATCTTTGAGTATGGAACCTTAGCTAGAGACGTCACGCCCATGTTAAATATTGTACCAACAATTTCTGTCTCACTCATCGAGTTCAACTCTGCACTGCTACGAGCGCTACGAGCGCCACAAGAGTTTCGCGAGCTCGTGGCCACGCATGAAGTTAGTAAGTGCACCCATAGAGGTCGCCCCACAATTTCAACGACGCATCCCCCACTCCAAGGTCCACTGGATTTCCGCTAGGCTTCGCTGCCGCGCACAGGCGATGGCCATACTTTACGGCTTCGTAAGACCTCCGCTAGGAGTAGATATACAGGGGACCTTGCCCCCACTCGACGGTCCAGATCGTAACTACGTAGATGCGCCCGGCCGGAAGTGTGTCAACTCCACGAACTATCTCGAAAATTATTGCGCACCTATTTAAAATAATATACATTTGGGCAAATAAATTCGTTGGTCCATTGTAGATATTACAAAGCAGACTTGCGAAATAGTCATCAATGGAAATCTTTACAATACTGTAGACGTAATAGTATTAAATACAGTGATTTTTATGGTTGTTAAATTTGAAGTCTTCATTACGCTCATTCCATTCATATGTTTTGTTACAAGTAATAAACATGTTTTTAAGGGCGCGGAAGTTGTTTACTTTAGCAACAAATAAAATACATACATGCCTAAAACCAAATTGTATTTCTATGATGCTACTTCTAAATGGGATAGACGATAAATAAATAAATAAATAAATGTTTCATATCTACAACAAATGCGCAGAGCTTGAAGTGCAGGCAAATATTAAAACGGTGGATTCGCGCCTGTGTGTTGTGTGGAAGCTCCACATACCAGGATAAACAATAGTAATATAGTAATAAAAACACAAAAGGAGCAAACACGCAACAAACAAATAAACTGGATAATTTAGCTATTGTATTACATCAGTGTTCAGGATGATGTACAAGCACCCCGTTTTACTGATATTGTAGTATGACGGCTGACCGGCTCCACAACTCTAGGTCTCGGGTTCGAAACCCAGCCTACGACCACAGTTACTGACCGAGCCGATTAACCGTTATACTAACTTGATAGCATGGATTAGAGCGGGAGTGCTAACTAACTGGAGGCAATGAGTAAGTGACTCAGGCATGAGTCAACAATTTTTATTAATGAATAAACAATACATCAATACACACTGATATAACATCTTAGTGTTCAATGTCAATACATACCATAAACCCAATAAACGAATTCAATGCAGATATTTATTATCCACGTTATTAAACACACCTATATGACCAAAGTTCCACACAACAAATTATGTAATTTATTTTATTCAATTCCCAAACTGTATCTACACGAATTATTATTTCACCTCTTCAATATTACGTGCTTCAGCCGGAGGGGCTTGTTCACACTCTGAGAATAATAGCTGGAAGAGTTATTATCTCATGCAATAAATCAATAAACATATTAATATAATTATGTACAAGTTTCCATTACTTACGTATTACAGTACGTCTAGAGAGTAGTGCCTTCCTTCTTTACCTCTAGCTTTCTGCTCGAAGACTGAACTTGTTCGGTTTAAAGACTGCTGCTTTATATAGTAAAAATCCTTTACCCTGTTCTTTAATCTGATTGGTTAACGATGACTCTATTAACTCGTTCTTAATCTGATTGGTTAAGATGACGTATTCGCGACATTGTCTCAAAGTTACCTAAGTTCGTGGAATCGCTGTTAATGATAATTAGTTTCGAGGAAACTTTACCTGGTTCTATCTGGATTTAACTGACTTTTATTGACATCCTGCTGTAATAAAATATGGTCTAATTCTTTGAAT
>JAMZAV010012767.1:0-40994 GCA_024449915.1 Sweltsa coloradensis | reverse complement strand
GCCAAGGGAAACTCAAATTGCGACTTTTCGTTGCCATGGTAACGTTACTTTGTTAAATGTAATTTCCATCTACACTACTTATCGGATCAAAATAAAGTAACATTTTCGTGACCGGACGGACATTCTAAATGATTGGCCCACCTTTCAAATTTCTCGCCGTTTATTTTAAAAAAAAAACTTTGATTAACTTTTAATGTAACTTTGTAACTATTAAAACGATTTTGCCACAAAACTAATGGCATTCAATCCAGATCGAAGCTTGCGGAGGTCCCAAATTCAACTCGATCCGAACCTCCGTTCTAAAGTTATGGCGAGACATAAAAAAAAACTGTGACTATTTTACCCGGCAGAGTCAAATGGAAACGCTCGCTTCGCTCGCTTAATTACTGGGGTCCCCCAAACAAAGTTCAGGTAAATTACTAAACAAAATAGTGTGCTCGGCGCTCTCAAGCCGTGACCGTGTATAACCACGTGACACTCCAGTAGTTCTTGTACACAGAGTTCGGGCCCACTTGCCGGCCCGCACGAGGGTATGAACAAGTCCTTCACGAAAGTTTGTTAAGGTTGTGTTCCGCAAAGGCGACCAGAACGACCAGTCTGCGACCAATGGAATTTAAGTAAACACAATTCGCCCCAAGACAGATCAGATTTGCAAGAAACGTATGCGATGCGTTGCTGTTTTGACTGTGTGGTCGAGCCCAAGAATCCCACATTTTTATTCCGGTCGTGGGCTGTCTTGAAGGAAAGCGCGGTTATTTCAAATTCTTTCATTGAAAATCATGGAATAATGTCAACTTCCGACAATGTTCCTGTAACTACACTGGGTAGACAATAATTCTTTAAATTTTTTCATTCAAATCATTCATTTTTTTATGTAACATTTTAACGAGATATCACAACTTTTCATAAAAACACGGCCTTGTAGATGCAAGCACCATTTCGGAGCCAAGGCAGTCCCCAACAATCAGACGTTGAGTGAAACAATGAAAATAGCAATACCCAGTCGAGCCCAGAATGGTCGACCGGGCGCCTTTACGGAACACAACCTAAGAAACTACTTACAGTTCGTTCGGTAAATATTCAACACGTTACGAGAAGTCCTTGCAGAGTTGCTGTGATCTGGGTCGGTTGTCCGAAGTACCTGTCCCGATCCGTCCGGAAGAGGTCGTTGTGGTGGTAGGGTACACGGTGCACTGTCAAACCGTCCAGGGTCTCCACAATGTCCCACTTGGTTGTGGAACTAATTAAACGCTCCAACGTCACAAACGTTCAAGTTGAGGGGTAGGAATCGCACGCGCGAACACGTTCCACACTTTCACAATAAGTTCCAGGGCTCACAGATAGAGAATCAAACACTCACAATGTTTTAAGAATCAAATAACATCGCAAATCCTGCATACAGCAAAACGACACGGAGATCCCCCCTACACGACAGCCTGACTAACAGTGACTCGCACACATTCACAGTGTCCTCCCTTTCCCAGCAAAACCGCATTGATGACTTCACTAGGTACTAGAGATAACAGTAACATTACAGTATGACTATGTTTATGAACAATACAGAATACAACAAGTTACATGTTCAAAGGTCAGAGCAGCTGATACGAGATGGTTTCAGTGGGATAAAGATTGATGTTTGATTAAGGGCTTAATTATAGGCGGTATAAGGCCAGTGAGGCCTTTTCTTACACCCAAACCCTTTAAAATGTGTGTACAAATTGATACTCCCTCGGGTACTCTTTCGGTTAAGAATGGAAAATTTTAAACACTGATGTAAACTGTGTTGTGTGTGAAAGGTTTTGAAGGTTTTTTTTGGTTTAAATAGCGACGAAGGTATTTTTTGTTTTTAGGATTTTTATTATGTTTTGTAAGGTTACTTACAGTGAGTGTACGGCTCGGTGGCAGTGCTCAGTTCTCAGCAGGGAGTGGCCTAAAGGGCGTCACTCTCGCTACTTAAAACTTACTTTTTTTTATGAAACAGCAGAAATGAAACTTGCGAGTGCATTTTTTTTGTACATACAACTGCAATTATAAAATATAAAGCATTTACAGTGGTTTGCGAAGTTTTTGAGAGAAAAATACAGTGGTAAAGAGGGGGCCATTCCCAACCGAAAGAGTACCAATAGTATGACAGATTACTACACACTACTACTAGCACACTAGAAAATATTGAAACACAAATTAATATTTAACATATAAAAGTTACTTAAATATATTATGGCGGTTGCCATTCATACATACATTCAACCATCTCTTGTATACAGTTAAAATTTTAACACAAATATAATTAATAAGATCATAACAACAATAATTTTACATGTGAGTTTTATCAAGCATTTTTTTTTTTATTTTTTTTTACATTTTAGCACAGATTAATATGATATTAAGTTTTATTAACCTTCAGGCAAACTGACATTTAAAGCATTATATAATGACGTTATCTTAATTTTAAAGATGAGCGAGAACGAGAGAGAGAGGAGAGGAGGAGAGAGAGAGAGAGAGAGGAGAGAACCAGCGATAAGGTAGCTGGTGTCTGGTAGGTGTGCACTGTGCATCTGTGGCTTGCGCACGTGTGGGCGGGTTTATTGCTCTTGATTGTTTTGATGAAATGCGTTTAGGACTTTTACATGGTCCATTACTCCGAAGCTTCGAAAACTCTTTTCAGGCGCGTTGTTGGATGAGCGTAAATTAGTGCATTGAGCTGCCACGTGTTATGCAGTTTGGTTTTTAAAATTTGATTTCGTTTTCTCATTGCTATGGCCTGCGAGACACGCTTGGAAATTTGTTTTAATTTTAACGCCGACGACATGAGGATCAGAGGCGCACACTACATTAAAATCGAAAAAGCATGTAGGTGTTACAAGTCGAAGAAATTTTGTAAAAAACGAAAAAAAGGTAAAATTGCGATTTTCATAAAGAAATAATTTTCGATGCGCTAAAATTTTTCACATGAATATATAAATTCCAAAAATTACAATTCTGTGAAAAAATCCTAATAATCGGATAAAGCATTAGTCGATTATTTTTACGAAAAAGAGTAAAATTGCGATTTTCGTGAAAAATAATTTTTCGATTGCGCTCAAATTTTACACGAATATATTATTTCGTAAAATTAAGGTTCGTGGAAAAAGATTAAAATCGGATAAAGGCATATAGGTTGATATAAGTCGAAGATTTGTTTTAAAAATCAAAAAAAATCGAAAATTGCGATTTCATGAGAAATAATTTTTTGATTACGCTCAAATCGTGGCAGTTCTAAGTTCAGAGTTTTCGAAGGCCTCCAAAAAATGTCATTGAAATTTGGACTATTGGTTAAGCCGGGAAATCGTTTTAAACCCAAAACACACAAAATACGAAAAGAAGAGAGAGAAAAAAGGATTTTCCAGTGTATTGAAATGGAATCTTTGCTTGCTCATCCAATCACTTCAAACCTACAACCAAGATGTTTTCTCAAGGTTGCCCTTAAGAGATTCAAGGCTGGTCTTCCAAACAAACGGAAAAATACTAAACGATCAAACTATTCAATTCAGAAGTATATTGCTAGAGAATATTGCAATACATTTTTAATAAGTTATGTCGTGATAGTTAAAAAAAAAAAGCTTTCTAATCTATCTTTAGGTCAGGTTACATAACTATTTGTCGGTTATTTTTTCTTCTCAATGTAACAGAATGTATTCAATTGTGTAAAAGCAGTGTAGCATATGTTTTCTTTACTGTTGGTTTCTAACACTTTAAACATTAACAAAAAAAACTGGTCAAAAGTCCCTCGACGTCTACACTATTAAAGGTTGGGTTATTTATTATTACTAGGAAGCTTCGCAAACGCTTTTTCAGGCGCGTTGTTGGATGAACGTAATTGTTAAAAACGAAACAGAGTAAAATTTGCGATTTTCATAAGAAATAATTATTCGATTTCGCTCAAATTTCACATTAAATATTAATTCGTAACATTAAGGTTTCCATGAAAAATCGTTTCAATCGGATAAAGCATGTAGTTGTTATAAGTCGAAGAAATTTAAAAAATATAAAAAAATCTCAAAATTGCAATTATTATAAGGAATAATTTGTTGATTGCGCTCAAATTTTACACGAATATATTATCTAATATTAAGGTTCTGTGAAAATAACATACAATCTAATGAAGATTTTAGGTGTTATAAGTCGTATAAATGTTTTAAAAATCGAAAAAATCATAAATTGCGATTTCATAAAATCATTTTTTGATTGCGCTCAAAACGGGCAGTTTCTAGTTTAGAGATTTTGAAGGCTCCGCAAAATTTCATCGCAATTGGAGTCGGTTTAGCGGGAAACGTGTTAACAAACAGCCAAAAATACAAAAGAAAAAAAAAACATTCCGGATTTTTTTCTCCAGGTAGTGAAATGGAATCTTCGCTTCGCTCATTCAATAGGAATAGCACAAGTCCAATATTGACGTGGGTGTAAGAAATGGATAGAAAACCACTTAAACGCCATCATACTGCAATTAAAAGTAATTTACAGAAATATTTTTAAATGCTATTGAGGCTCAAAATTTTTAGTATTTTATAACCCGCGCAAACAGCACGTGACGTCAAGATTCAGGTCTAGAGCACGATAGAGCATTGTTCACCAATGGCTTACATACATATCAAGATTGCCAAGTAATATCACTTTTGGCATCACCTTATTTGGGCCGATTCGCATCAATACCCTATAGTGACGTAGAGGCTCATTTTCCCGCCAAAATTATTGATGCAACTTTCAGCTTATAAATTATATAAATGAAAATCTTATTTAAATAATAATAATATGATTAACGTATTCAGAATGAAGTTCTTGATGTAGTGGAGTGATAAAAAAAGTTAAGGTATATTCCCTTTATTTCTATTCACCCCGTACAGTTATTAGACCATAAACAGAGCATATTGATGGCGACAAGAATAAAAGGGCATATCCCCATAACACAAAAGTGTCTTGGCACCATTTACTACATTATTAATACATTAATAAACTAACTCATCATGCATATTACACATACATTACATAATAACAAAACACATGTTCTTACCCAATGTCGGAGACCAAATCAAATGTGAGACAAAATAAAAAAGTAAACCCCCTAATAGTCTATAGGTGTACAATAGTCTTCATGTTGACGACAGTGTCGACTCTGAAGACGTCCACTGCACATGGTTTGAGCCTAGGCTAAAGCCTAGAGGTATCGCTTTGCTATAGTTTCAACAAAGTGCAAGTCTTATTTAATGTAATTCATTAGTATTCATAATTTATAGCTCTAATTTATAACGCACGGATTACACAGATATTTGGTGGAGGTGCCGGGTATAATGGCAGAAATATTTTTTCTGTAAAAGGTACATTTATGCGTGTCTCTACGTGGTATGTAACTTAATGTTTATCAGATATGTTAAGTATACAGAATAATTAATAATCAGATATTTATTAGATCACATCTGTTAACTAAAGCGTAACCTTGATTTGCAGTCGCATCAGCAATCCTGACTATGATTGTTTCAATGGCTGTTTGTTCGCGATTTACCGGGAAAACGGCTTATGCGATCTTGATGAAAATTTGAGGGGACCTTCGAAATCTCTAAACTAAGACTTGCCACGTTCTGAGGTACAATCTATGAAATATTTCTTATGATAATCGTACTTTTACGTTTTTTTCCGATTTTTATTTTTTAATGAGTATATTTTCGTGATATTCGGCAATCGGCTTATGCGATCTTGATGAAACTTTATGGGAACGTTGAAAATCACTGAATTTGTAAAATATTATGATTTAAGAGACATTTGAAGCAATATTTCTTAAAGAATTTAGTACTTTACGATTTTTTTTAAAAAGCTCATCCATCAACGCGACTGGTAGCGTTAGCGAAGCACCCTAGTGATGATAATCAAGGCAGTTTATTCTTGCTGACTAATACTTCATATTCTTCCTACTCAAAATGTACGTAAATCGTACTCTAGGATTATATTTGATCTTCCCTCTATAACACGGGTACTCAAGTCAGAATCAACAATCTGTGTTTGCCCCGACTCAACACCCCTCCATTATCTTCGGCAAACAACTGTGCCATGCAGTCAATAGACGTCGAACTAGAAGAGTTTCGAGTGAATGAAAGCGTTTGCTCGTGCATGACTAACTTTCTCTCTCTTGCTGACTAGCGCACAGCCAACCTACTTTCATACACGGCGCAAATTATTCACGTTCGTCGTGTACCATTTAAACTGGAGAACTAAACTTGAAAAATGTTATTAAAAACAAGTTCATTAGTTTAGTAATCTGGAAAAATTAAACTTTTTACAAGTTGTATTTAAGAAAAAAAAATATAAATAAAATACTATGTTTAATGTGTATTAGTTTTGTATTTATAACTTTAATATCGTGTGCACTGTCTTGACAGGCAAACTGTACACTTATTGTTTGGTGGAGGTGCCGGGTATAATGAAGGAAATACTAAAGAACAGTATTTGCCTGTATAAACGAGTATTTAAGCACATTATGTAATGTACGCTAATGTATATCAGATTAAATTAGGTACACAAACTAATTAATTATCAACCATTAATCCGATCACATATTTTAGTTAAATTACAGGTTAAAGCGTATGCTCTATAGAGGTGAGTGATTATAATTATATTCATGTACACATTAACTCTGTGAAAGGGCGTCTTCAAACAATGGTGGCACTTATATTTGTTATGCTTGATCACAAGCAATTAATAATTATTTATTTATTTATTAATCACCAAGTGGATTCTTTACTTTGCAACATTCCGATGGTAAATACTTCCACTGGCTGGTTTAGTAGTAGCAAATATGTGCACATAAATAGATTATCCGTAATGCAATAACCTCGTTCATTACACAATAACTGCTCGGCTGCCTCCTACCAGATTGGCAGCAAGAGCATAGCCATAATATTATGGCTGAGAGAATTACGTATTTTAATTTCACCCAAGCAGCTGAATTAGTGAACCAATTTCAGTTGATTGCCTCGTACTGTGTAATAAACCTAGGTGACCTGAAGTTAAAGAGGTAATCAGCATACATGAATAAACTTGCTTCAAACTGCCACAATCAAAAGGCAGTTTATGGCTTAATGACATCCTAAGTTAAACCGGATCACTTTTAGATAATGACTAATAAGAATTATCTTATGACTAAGTTTATTAGAATTGTATACAAAGACAGTCATATGAAGAGATATAACATTACCGTTATGGTCAAATAAAATTGTTTCAGAACAATCTCGTTTGATTGTTCATTGATCTCTGGATTGATTCGTCGTATCGATGATGAGGTGTCGATAACAAGGCGTCGATGATGAGGCGTCGACGATGTGCTTTATACTACAGCTCTTCAAGTCACAGCGACCCAAAGTAACAACTATGGTAATCAATAGGGTATTTGCATAAGTTACCGATATCACTAAAAATGTATGTGCAATGTATAAAAATGGTATAAACGTTAATTAAAGGTTTTTAAAGTTAATCGTTCAATATCTATTGAGGGTCAAAGTTTTACATTTAAAATTTCCCGCACATTTATTTGAAACGGCTGCCTACGTCACCGGCCTTCATGACGAACACGACCGCCTAGATAAAAGGCGAAATTCCTTCCTTTTACAAAGTCTTTGGTTCATACAACAATGGCCAACAATAAACAACATTTGATGTCCTTTACCAAGTATTTTAATCAACATTGTGTTTTTACTTATTATCAATTAAAATACGGTTAAAAGTTTACGTTGTGATATACTAAATGTATAAAAAAAATATTAAGCATATTAGAACAAACGAGATGTCAAAATGTGCTTCTACAGCCAAGATAATCTCCGAAAGCGAGTGACTTGATATATCGTTACGTGATTGGTTGATTGGTGTCATGAAGGCTGGTGACGTTTGACCCGTTTTTTTCGCCAAAATTAGTAGGAAACTTTCAACCTTACTTTATAAATGAAAATATTCTCAAAATCAAGAAAATAAGATATTTTTGTGTAAAGAAAGGTGGGCTTAACCCAGTAGAACCATAAAATAATATTATGAAAATTCCTATTGTCGTAATTGTATTGTATTTTAGTTTATTATGGATAACGCAGTTTTTGTACCGAAAAGCTTTTCTCGATGTGTTGTTTTCATGGTTTAATATCATTGTGAAATAATAATGAAAAGTTCTAAGTAGATAAAAGGAAATAATTATGAGTAAAAAGGGCATTTTAATGAAGTCCCGTGGTTTGAAGCTAATCCCCTGTATAAGCCGTTCAGTCTGCTTGCGACGCAGTGCTAGGCAAGCCACTGAATTCGAGACTTGCTTTGAAGTGGTGCCAGCATTAAATTAGGAAGCTCTTTCGTGCTGGGACCTGTCAGATCAGTTGATGCATAAACATTACGTAGAATATTGCTAAAACTCTTATATCGTCAAAAAATTTAGCTTTATTTTATTGAGTTCACTAAAGGTGCTAACAAAGCAATTCATCAAACATGTTCACGTGTTTTTGTAATGCTTAGTAGTGCTTAGTGCAAAAAAATATATTTTCCCAACAAATAAATTGGGATAAAATAGAAGGCCTGCTATTAAAAATGTGTGGATAAAGAGTTTCCATTCAACTTTCAATATCAATTCAATATAAGCTTTGTTCATTTTATTTACGGCCAAAACATTACAATATAAGGAAAACATATTAACACATTTAAAGAAAATACACTGATTCGGGAGGTCCCGAGTTCGAATCTCGTCGAGACCGGCAATTCTGACTGAAGGTTTGTTCCGAGGTTTTCCTCAGTCATTAATGCGAATGCAAGGATTGAGTCCTCTAAAACATCCTCGGACATCCATTCACAATATCCTATCTGCAACATACCTAGTTAGACACCTGAGAGGGGCATGAATTGCACCCTGGGCAGGCTTCCTACAGAAAGTTTATTTATTATAATATGTGCCAACAAATATAAGAATTCTAAGAGAAAGAATCCTCACATGGACCTTGCGGCCTGTGTGTGAGGGTATCGCCAAATATGCATTACTTTTTCTTCCTCATACTTGCATTCAATGACCGGCACCTCCACCAAAATGTAAAAATCATGACGAATTTACAATAGCGGAACCTTCAAGAAAATGGGTCCGTAAACTTGTCCCCCCCACCAAAACATTTCGTCTCAAAAACATGTTCATAATTTGCACCAATTATGCACATTTGCACCCAAGTCCCGAATTTTGCACCCCAATACTTTCGGAGCTACGGCCATTTCAAAAAGGGGGGGGGCAAAGTTTGGGTTCATTAACTTGGCTCCCCCAAATGAGAATCTCAAACCGAAAAAAGTCTCATATTTTTGCACTATTTTTTGCACTTTTTTGCACCCAAATCTAGATTTTTGCACCCCTACCATTTCGCAGCATTTTACATTTCAAATTGGGGGAGCCAAGTTAATGCTTTTTTCAAATCATTTTGGAGAATGGGACCGGGCTCTAAATAAGCAGCTAATTATTCACTCTTAAAATGACAAGTCCTGATTTTTGCACCCCTAAACTGTCGAATCTACAGGGGGTGAAATATTGAATAAATTAACAAATAAGAATTCGATTTCCAAAGTAGAGAAGTAAACTTTTTCTAAATGATGAAACGGAAGTCCAAAAACAGGGCTCTTAATAAGCTGCTATTAATGCTCTCTCAAATAGCCAGTGCTGTTTTTTTCACCCCTAAACTATAGAATCTACAGGGAGGTGAAATATGAAACAAATAAACAAATAATAATTCAAAATACAAAGATGGAACGTTTATTAAAATACTGTAAGTCATTACAGAAGACAAATTCAAAATACAAAGATGGAACGTTTATTAAAATACTGTAAGTCATTACAGAAGACATTTTTGCACCCCAAAACTATAGAATCTACAGTGAGGTGAAATATGAAAAAGTAAACAAATAATATTTCGAAATCCAAATAAAGTATCGTTCAAAATAATGTATCAGAAGTCAAAATTAATAGGCTCTAAATTTGCTGCTGTAAATACTCTCTCAAAACACCAAGTGTTGATTTTTGCACCCCTAAACTATAGAATCTGCAGTGAGGTGAGATAAGAATAAATAAACAATAATATTTCGAAATCCAAATGAGGGATCGTTTATTAAATCATGGGTCAGAAGTCAAAATAACTATGCTATAAGCTGCTATTAAAGCACTCTCAAATTGTCAAATGCTGATTTTTGCACCCTAAACTATAGAATCTACAGTGAGGTGAAATAAGAAATAAATAAACAAATATATTTCGAAATCCAAATAATGTATCGTTATCAAAATCATGTATCAGAAGTCAAAATTACTAGGCTCTCAATGAGCTGCTATTAATACTCTCACAAATTATAAAGTGCTGATTTTTGCACCCCTAAACTATAGAATCTGCAGTGAGGTGAAATAAGAAATAAATAAACAAATAATATTTCGAAATCCAAATAAAGTATCGTTTTCAATATCATGTATCAGAAGTCAAAATTTGTAGGCTCCAAATAAGTTGCTATAAATACTCAATCAAATAACTATAAGTGCTGATTTTGCACCCCTAAACTATAGAATCTTACAGTGAGGTGAAATAAGAAATAAATAATCAAATAATGTTTCGAAATTCAAATAAAGCATCGTTTATCAAAAACCATGTATCCGAAGTCAAAACTACTAGGCTCTAAATTGCTGTTATAAATACTCTCACATCTTTCCAAGTGCTGATTTTTGCACCCCTAAACTAAAGAATCTACAGTGAGATGAAATAAGAAATAAATAAACAAATAATATTTCGAAATCCAAATAAAGTATCGTTTATCAAAATCATGTATCAGAAGTCAAAATTACTAGGCTCTAAATTAGCTGCTATTAATACTCTCACAAATTATCAAGTGCTGATTTTTGCACCCCTAAACTATAGAATCTGCAGTGAGGTGAAATAAGAAATAAATAAACAAATAATATTAAAAATCCAAATAAAGTATCGTTTATCAAAATCATGTATCAGAAGTCAAAATTTGTAGGCTCTTAATTAGCTGCTATTAATACTCTCACAAATAACCATGTGCTGATTTTGCACCCCTAAACTATAGAATCTACAGTGAGGTGAAATAAGAAATAAATAAACAAATAATATTTCGAAATTCATATAAAGCATCGTTTATCAAAATCATGTATCAGAAGTCAAAATTGCTAGGCTCTAAATTAGCTGCTGTTAATACTCTCTCAAATTATCAAGTGCTGATTTTTGCACCCCTAAACTATAGAATCTGCAGTGAGGTGAAATAAGAAATAAATAAACAATTAATATTTCGAAATCCAAATAAAGTATCATTTATCAAAATCATGTTTCAGAAGTCAAAATTACTAGGCTCTTAATTAGCTGCTATTAATACTCTCACAAATTATCCCCAATGTGACGAAAATATCACACTAAAAATCGAAAAAAAATCGTGGAAGTACGGTATTCGTTAGAAATATTTCTCGATTGTACCCAAAAACGTGGCACGTCTAAGTTCAGAGAAAACGAAGGTCCCCTCCAATTTTCATCAAGATCGCATATGCCGTTTGCCCGAAATCGTGCGAACAAACAGACAGAAATACAAGAAGAAAAAAAAATTGGAGCTAAATTTTTTGAGGGGTCAGTGAAATTGAAGTTTCGCTTCGCTCGCTACGCTCATCCAAATATAACACTTGCCGCCCCGCGGGTGGGGGTTGCGTAGGTGGTTTATGGACTGTATCAATTAATGCACGAAGGCAATTCGAGACGACGAGTGGTGATACATGACGATTAAGGACGATTAAAAAAACCATGCCTTAGGCGGGATTCGAACCCAAGTCCTCGTAGAGCCGATTATCGGTCAAGTTTGAATATAGCTACATGTTAAACCTAAAAAGTTTTGGACAAAATCCGTGATATCGATTCCTTCCAGTTAACTTTATATTCGTTTCTTTTCTCACGGCACTATATCACAATTACCTGAATGCACAATGCACATGAGTAATTTGAACGTTGCACAAAAACCAAAACCATTGTGCGATTTTTACATTGCATTATTATAATGGAGGCCTACTTCTAGTAATAAATAATTGACATCGTGTAATTACATCGTGATAATTCAGAAGGAGTTTTATATTCCAACCAAAATTAAGATGTGTCATCAGGATTTTCCCAGATGTCTTGATCTCTAGAATCCAGCTTATAGACCATTAGGTGCTCAGGAAGCGACCCTCCCCCCCCCCCCCTCGAACTAATTTCACTATAGCAGTTTTGTTCAGAAAAAAATCACGATTAATAATCCACCTGTTTGCCACTTGGCAGCTGGGGCTGTTGACCTCCAGGGGTGTCCAAAGTCAAAAGTTGCGAAACTTTGACCTGCTATAACGGTCAAAGTTTTTGATAAAATTCCAAAATTATTTTTAATTATCATTTATCACATTATTTTTGAATTTTTAAAACAAAAGCGATTTCACTTTTTGTAAAGGGTGCCAAAATTAATAATAATCGATTTTACTGTTTATACACTTTAACATTAAAGATTTGACATATAATCCACATTAAAGCTTAATTTTATACATAAAATGAAAGAATTACCGTATTTAAAAAATAAATTATGCAAAAACAATTCAAGGGCTGTCCAAAATGTTGTCTTTTATATTATTGCTAATATACAACATTTTATAAAAGTGCTAAAAATGTGTTCATGTTACTAAAATCAGTAAACCTGTCGAAGAATACGTATTGTATGTGGGCCTAACAAAGAATTATAATTTTTATCAGGGTTATCCAAAAATTTGAATTCAAATTACAGCAATTTGAGAGAATATCAATAAAAATAGGGCAAAATGAATGTATTAGTTGGCCCAGTCATCACCGAATTTATATTCTAACCTAAACAATATAATGATGGTGCTGTTTAATACAGGGTTGTCCAAATAGTGTGTTGTGTTCTTGTAAAGAATTGTTTGAATAAGGTCAAACTCGATCATATATACCGTCAGGTGCAAAGGAAGCGACCCTCCGGGCCCCCGAACTAATTTTCACTATAGCAGTTTTGTTCAGAAAAAAATCCACCTATTTGCCATTTGGCAGATGGGGCGTTTGACCTGCAGGGGTATTCAAAGTCGCTTAATGTTGTTTTTAATATTGCCGTAGTTCTCTTCGCTCTTGTAAAATTTTCAAATATCTTCCAAAATACAATCACTAATATTATTCCCACATTCTTCCCTGCCCGAACCTGTATCTACAAAAATTTGTTTTCTCATATGTGAAAAAAACACACAGCCAAAAGTATAAAAGAATGGAATGTATTGAATCTTTATGTATGGAATCAATGTGTATGTACTTCTGACACTAATAATCATACTAATGGTCCTTCAGAAGTGCTTATACCGACTATATTGAATTACACATGTACATATACAGACATACATGCAGATATGTACAGTTATTACGGACTCACTGTATAGTAATAATAATTGTACACCCAATGTTTGTGATATTCAACTATAATCTTTAATTTAGAACAGCTAATCTCTTTCTCATCTCATCAACATACATCAAAACATATACACCCTACAGACTTGGCAGGATATTAGTATCACCCTTCACAGCTACTATAACCCAAGGAGTTTGTGATGAAGGTGAAGCCATAAATACTGATTAGAGCTGCACGTAAGCCTATAGCTCGATGCTATTATCTTAATTTTTACTGTTTGTATTTTGTTGTACAAATTTGAAAGAAATAATTTTAGGTATAATAGAGAAAGTTTTTCCATTGGCCGAGTTGTGATACTAATTAGCTATACACTATGCACAATAGGGCTTATAGGCAGCATATACAGCAGTCATAGCCAAACTGTGTGCATTATCTGGAACAAAAATGACTAGGTAGAACTGTATTCGTATCTACAATTTGACACCGCTAGGCGTTTTGTATATCTAAATTATGGCAATGAGGGGACTTCTTCTCGGTGATTAATCAAGATGTTCAATCTTGTTCGTTATTACGAGAATTGTATTGGCATTTCCTAATGACAATGATGCATATCAGCGACCATAAGTAAATCAAGGTGTCTAGATGTATCGACTTCACCCATCCCTTGATTTACTTCTGTTCGAGGGTGTACGTGATCAAGAGGATAAGAACGAGCTACTTACTTTTCATATAAAACCATTGCAAACTCTCCGAATATGGTTCTTTCTGACGTATAGTAGGCCTACAGACTTTCTGCATCCCATCTATTTTGACTAGTTTCCCTGTGCATACTATAAACAGGGTTGAATGTGAAATAAATGTATATAATTCTAAAACAATTTATGCGTCCTATAGCTTTAAAAGTATACTCAAATGTACATCTGGAAAGAAAGCCACAGCTGCATATTCTTACTGGAGATTTTGGACAACCTTGTGATAATAACAGAAAATAGTAAAATGCACAATGGATTTATAGAAAATACATTTTCACCGTGCAACGGCGTGCATGCGGTTTGGAGTTCAACATTTAAATAAGTATGAATAATTATTGTTGATCAACTTGCAACACACGAAATATTCAATCATTTAGTATAATTGTAACTTCCTACACGATACTCCTAAAATAAAGACGTCCCAGTTACCAAATGACAAATATGCATTCGTGGAAAAAGCTTATAGTTTCAGCTATAAGAGCATAGCCCTTTTTTTAGTTCGAGGGATAATTTACATATAGATGTAAGAAGGCTGCTATATGTTGCATAACATCATATATCTTTTTGGACAACCCTGTATATACCATAAACAAATCCGTAATTGTTGTTTTAGGGTTGTACATCGTGCACAATGTTAGGTTGTGCAAACAAATAATGAAATGCAGATAAACTTTACCTAGGAAAAATATATGAACATATGTTTGCATATGAGACATTGGACACCCCTATCGTCTAAACGCCCCAGATGTTAACTGACAAACATGCATGCATGAGAAGAACATAGTTTCAGCTGTGAGAAAACACACACTGTTATAAGTTCGAGGGGGTTATTACGTACAGATGAAAGAATGGCCGCCACAAGTTTCATACTATTTTGTGACTTTTTGGACAACCCTGTGTATACATATAGCAAATCAGTAGGTGTATTATGTTTTGACATCATGTATGATGTTAAGTCTTGCAATCAAATTATAAAATGAAGATTAATTTGCATTAGAAAATATTTTAACATATATTTGCATATGTGACTTTGGACACCCCTACCGTCTAAACGCCCCAGCTGCCAATTGGCAAACAGGCAGAAATGGAAAGATCGATTAATTTCCTTTAAGAAAACATATGGTAGCATTAGTTCGAGGGGGGGGGGAGGGGGGGTTAAGAGCCACCTAACGGTCTATTATTACGGTTTTGAATTTATTTTACTTCTTACTTATGAAGACTGGGTGACACCTCGAAAATTAAAAAAAAACTTGGCTTGTTGTGTAAGGTGCCTGATTGTAATATCAATAGCGCAATGCGGTTTTTGCTGAAGCACCTAGCTGACACACAAGCACTATGTATTTTGTTTTGGGAATGTATTTTATTATTGTTTTGAGAATTGAGAGCAAAATTGATCGATATAAAATATATCTGTTGAGGGAAAGATAGATTTTTTGGATGAGCGTAACGAGCGAAGCGAAGATTTAATTTCACTACACTGGAGAAAAAAATCCGTTTTTTCTGTATTTTTGGCTGTTTGTTAACACGATTCCGGCTAAACCGATACTCCAATTGCGATAAAATTTTCTGGAAACCTTTGAAATCTCTGAACTTAGAACTGCCACGTAGGAAAAATCGATCGAAAAATTATTTTTCATGAAAATCGCAGTTTGACGATTTTTTTTCAATTTTTACAACATTTCTTCGGCTTATAACACATACATGCTTATCTGATGTTAATATGTTTCACATTACCTTTATTTTATGAATTGATATATTCGTGTAAAATCTGAGCGTAATGAAAAATTATTTTTCATGAAAATCGCAATTTTACGATTTAAAAAAAAATTAACAATCCTTCTACTTATAACACCTACATGCTTTATCTGATTGTGAGATTTTTTCACACACCTTCATTTTTTGAATTAAAATATTTTTGTGAAATTTGAGCACAATCAAAAATTGTTTTTATGATAATCGCAATTTAACGAATTTTTTTCCTAATTTGGGTGTTTGTTAGCACGATATCCGGCTTAATCGAACTTTAATTGCGATTAAATTTTCTGGGAGACCTTCAAAATCCCTAAAACTAGAACTGCCAGTTCACCGTTTGGAAACGGTGGGACTTGGAAAACCGTACTAGCAACGGAAGCACATAATAAAATTTCAGAGTGTTCTGAAATCGCCTTGCTTCTCTTGTGATTATGGCGTTGATTCGCGGGGTTCGCACTGTCCATACCACTGATTGCTATATTCTATTAAAAATTTTTTTTTTTTTTTTTATCGATCTTTGGTGGTTATCGCTACTCGTCGATTGCGTCGGGGCTGCCAGGTTGGCTTGTCGCTTTGATTTAAAGTCCCCCACTAAAATCAGTTATATAATGACGTGGGTAGACTCTAATAAAAATTTATTTATTTATTATTAGAGCGGCCATCGAAAAATTATTCTTATGAAAATTGCAATTTAAGATTTTTCTATAAAAAAAAAACGGAACTTATAAACACCTATATGCTTTATACGATTGAAATTATTTTTGCACAGAACTAATTTTGAATTAATTTATGTGTGTGAACTTTGAGCGCAATCAAGAAATTATTTTTTCTTGAAAATCCAATTTTACGATTTTTTCGATTAAAAACATCTTTTGAACTTATAACACTACATGCTTTATCCGATATAAATTTTTTCACAGATCCTTTAATTTATAAAAACATATAGTTGTGAAATGTGAAGCGTAATCGCACTAATGAACACATGAGCTTCCAATGCACCAATAACGCTTATCCAACAACGCGCAGGAAAAAGCGTTTGCGAAGCTGCTAGTAGATTTAAAAATGTATCACTAAATTCTCTGACATGCTATCCTGCTGATAGCAGGGGAACGTGAATTGCTAAATTGTATTAGAGTATAGTATTTTATCGCTCGTAGGTCTTCCATAAGGTGCGAAATATGTTTGGTAATCGAACATTTGAGTACGTTTTTTTACACTTTCATTTTACCCACTCAACTAAAGAATATTTACTTATGAAAACTAATGTATAATAATAATATGTTTCTATCTCCTATGCTGCTCACTCGAATAATGACAGAGATAAGAAAATATATTAACTTATTACTTCATACACAATATATTGTGAGAATGACCAAACTAAAAAATAAACAAACATGCAGGATTTTAACTCTGTTGTAAACTTCTTCAAAGTATGGGCAAGGAGAATTGTCCGATTAGACAGCAGCATATAAACCCCGTTCTGACTAATCCGCCCAATGGAGAGAAGGAGAAGATCCTTGCGACTGAATTTATTAACATTATATGGTAGTTGGTAAATAATAATGTATCGGTAATGAATTTTCTTAATCATGAATCAACAAACTCCGTATTTTTATTCGATTTGGATAGTCAGGGAAAACACTCATGTCGTGAATGTTAATATTTAATACAATTCGAAGAAAAAATCATCCGGATCGTGGTTTAGTGTTGGCCAAGCGCCTACCTGGAATGTGAGGAAACTCGAGTTCGAACCCCGATCGGGATGGATTTTTAACTCTGAATTGTATAATAAACATTCCGTATGTTGCGACTGTGTGCGTAGTATGTGAGTGGCAATCCACGTCAAAAATGATTTAAATAACCCCGGTTAATATTATGAACATAGTATGCATTTAACATCCTGGACTAATTCATATTTTGAGGGTTGAATTTGTGAGTTGTGATTGTTTGTGTATTTTGTGGTGATATTGTAGACTCCGTTACATTATCAGATATTTCTCGAATTATGTAAATTGTTCTTTAGGCACGAAGTTTGTTATTTGTACAGATTTAAGAATATGAATTACTAGAGGTCAACAATTATTTTATATAAATGCATGGACACGCTTTGGAGAACTGATGATATGACATTCGTCATTTGTATCGTTTGATTAGCATGCGCTGTAATTTTTATATATAGAGTCTACACGCAAGGGTGTCTAATGCCACTAGGTAATTCCTTGCCGTGATTACTAGGTTAAACCATGCTTGTTGTAAATAAAAGAGATATAATAAAAATATGTTTCAATACATTAACCTCCATATTATTGGTAGGAATATCCACAAAAAAAGCATCGTACACAAGTATTAATGGAGTCATTGATGACATAAGTGGTACAGACATAAGTGAAAATCAGGATTTGATAAAAAGCGACAAATTTCAAAATTGATGATACAAACTAGAACAAAGAAAAAAGAGACTACTAGATCGACAAAAAGCAAACCAAGATACAACTTTTGTTTATCGAAAACTGTTCACTAGTAGAGCTGAGAATTTCCTACCGTTTTCCGAGTTATATTCGAGGCATGAGTTTCCCACACACACAACCCCTCCCACCATTCCAACAAAAACCGAATACTAAAACAAAACATACATGTACCTATGTACATACATACCTGTACATGTATTGTATGTCAAGGTGCATGTACCGGAATACCCATTTTGCCACCCCAACTTTTTTATTTTGTTCCCCTCCTTCAATCTTGTGTTAAACATCCATATTGGGACGGCCACTTAATGTAGCCCCCCGGGGGGCATTCTTCCGAAACAAAGTTGAAGCATATTTAGGAACTTTTAAATACACATTTTTTTTTTTTTAGATTCAGACGAAAATATTTGAGTGATACTATCTAAATTAACACCCTGTTAAGTGTCATTAATTTTGAGAACATGATTATTTACACCAACATGCACATTTGCCACAACTGATTTTGTAAATCCTCATTTGGTCAATACGTGAGTACACCCGAACAGCCCCGAGATAGTGAATCAATGCCATATACCCAGGATACATTCCTGCTCAAAATATTTGGGATAGGAAGGGTAATTTGTTCCTATTCGAAACCATAATCTTCTTGACATACTGACATCTTGTAAAAAAGTTTTCATTTAATAACTTACAGATGAATTTTTAACATTGTCATGTCAGGTGCAAAAAAAATAATACAATTTTAAAACAAAACATTTTTACGGCCGAAGGACTATTATTTAATACAATTATTTAGTTACAACTAACTTTATGAAAATAAAAAATTATGATAGTAAAAACACTAAAAGAGACTGGTTTTTGGGTGCCCAAAAAATAAGGCATGGGAATTTTCAGAGAGAATTTATAGCTGCTAAGTAGAGCCAGTAATTTCAACTTCTGGTACAGTATTTAGTATAAACGACCTTTCTGTTGGTTTCGCAATATTATTGTTAATTTTTCATGTTCACATAATGTAGAATCTATAGTAACGGGTGCAGAAATCAGCACTGGTTATTAGGAGAGTATTAAATAGCAGCTAATTAGAGCCTAGTAATTGGACTTGTGATACATGATTTTGATAAACGAGCTTTATTTAATTTCGAAATATTATTTGTTTATTTTATTTCTTATCTTAACCTCACGTGGATCTATAGTTTAGGGGTGCAAAATCAGCACTTGGTTATTTGAGAGAATATTACTAAGTCAGCTTATTTAGAGCCTACAAAATTGACTTCTTTACATGATTTTGATAAACGAACTTTATTGGATTGAGAAATATTATTGTTATTATTCGTATTTCCACCTCACTGCAGATTATAAGTTTAGGAGCAAAATCAGCACTTGATAGTTTTGTGGAGAGTATTAATAGCGCTAAATTAGAGCTAGTAATTTGACTTCTGATACATGATTTTGATGAACGATGCTTATTTGATTTCGAAAAATTAATTGTTTCATTATTTCTATTTCACCTCACTGCCAGATTATATAGTTTAGGGGTGCAAAAATCAGCACGTGATAATTGTGATAGTATTAATAGCAGCTAAAGAGCCTCGTAATTTGACTTCGGATACATGATTTGATAAACTATACTTTATTGAATTTCGACATTATGAGTTATTTATTTCTATTTCACCCACTGCAGATCTATAGTTTTAGGGGTGCGCAACAAATCAGCACTGATAATTTGTGAGAGTATTATAGCAGCTCATTGAGAGCCTAGTAATTTTGACTCTGATACATGATTTTGATAAACGATACTTTATTGGCATTTCGAAAGTTATTATTTGTTTATTTATTTCTTATTCACCTCACGTAGATTCTATAGTTTTAGGGGTTGCAAAATCAGCATTTGACAATTGAGAGTGCTTTAATAGCAGCGTATAGCATAGTTAGTTGACTTCGGACCCAATGATTTAATAAACGATCCCTCATTGGATTCGAAATTATTAGTGGGATTATTTTATTTCTTATCTCACCTCACTGCAGATTTCTATAGTTAGGGGTGCAAAAATCAACACTGGTGTTTGAGAGAGTATTACCAGCAGCACACTTTAGAGCCTATTAATTTTGATTCTATTACATTATTGAACGATACTTCATTGTGTGTTATTCGAAATATTATTGTTTACTTTTTTTAATAAACACTCACTGTAGATCTATAGTTTTGGGGTGCAAAAAATGAGCGTTTGGTCAATGAGAGTGCTTGAATTGCAGTTAGTAAGATCCAGTAATTTTGCTTCTGTAATGACTTACCATATTTTAATAAACGTTCCCTCTGTGTATTGAATTATTATTGTTATTGTTTCATATTCACCCCTGTAGATTCTATAGTTTAGGGGTGAAAAATAACAGCACTGCTATTTGAGAGAGTATTTATAGCAGCTTATAAGAGCTGGGACTTCCGTTTCATCATTTAGGAAAAAAGTACTTCTCTACTTTGGAATCGAATTATTATTTGTTAATTATTCAATATACACCCCCTGTGATCGACAGTTTAGGGGTGCAAAAATCAGGACTTGTCATTTAAGAGTGAATAATTAGCTGCTTATTAGAGCCCGGTCCATTTCTCCCAAAAGATTGAAAAAAGCATTAACTTGGCTCCCCCAATTTGAAATGTAACATGCTGACGAATGGTAGGGGTGCCAAAAAATCTAGATTGGGGCAAAAAGTGCAAAAATAGTGCAAAAAAATAGAGACTTTTTCATACGAAATTCCAAGTGGGGGCAACCATTAACTTGGCTCCCCAATTGAAAGCAAAATGCTGCCGTGAAATGGTAGGGGCAAAAATCTGATGGGGCAAAAAAGTGCAAAAAATATGCAAAAATATGAGGACTTTTTTGGTAGAGATTCTCATTGGGGGAGCCAAGTTAATGAAACCCAACTTGCCCCCCCCTTTTGAAAATGGGCGATCTCCGAAGTATTGGGGTGCAAAATTCGGGACTTGGGTGCAAAAGGCATAATTGGTGCAAAAATATGCACATAGTTTGAGTGCAAATTCGCATTAAGAGGGTTAAGCGGTAAACTTAGGCCCCCCTTTGAAACGCCGTATCTCCGAAAGATTGGGTGCAAAATCGGAGACTTGGGCAAAATGGTGCATAATTGGTGCAAAAATTATGCACTGGGTTTGAGTCGAAATCGCATAAGTGGGGGGTCAGCCGTAACACTTAGCCCCCCTTTTGAAATGCCGTAATCTCCGACTTATTAGGGTGCAAAATTCGAGACTTGGGTGCAAAATGGTGCATAAATGGTGCAAAAATTTGCACATAGTTGTGAGTTAAATCGCATCTAGGGGGATAAGCGTAAACTTAGCCCCCCTTTTGAAATGCCGTATCTCCGAAAGTATTGGGGTGCAAATTCGGGACTTGGGTGCCAAAATGGTGCATAATTGGTGCAAAATTATGAACATGTTTTTGAGAACAAAATGTTTTGGTGGGGGTGAGGGACAAGTTACGGACACCAAGAAAAATATCATGGAACAAAATTTAAATAAAAAAGACATATTTTGTTTTTATGTATTTTTTCCTTTTTAGCGTAAAGGATTTTACATCGACTTCCCAAAACATTAGGGGCCTAAATTCATTTTAGTTTTCTCACGTTTTTAACTGAAAATTTGATTTTAAGTTCGATATTCGACATGAAATCCAACCAATCGAACTTCTTTGTCAGACCTAGTTTAAACAACATGTGGTTTCACTAAAACGTACTAAAGTGAGTCTATCGGGATTTAGCAAGCGTGCTATTGTATTGTTTTATGGTCAGAATATTGTTATTCTATGAGTTTAACTTTCCGCAAGGGACAAGAACCAAAACTAGCTACGGTAAGTACGAAGCTTTCTTCAGAAAAGTAGGAATTGAATACTTTAAGGCCATTTCCTCTACTTAAAGTGTTTTATCAAGTAGAGTAGTCTTCTTGTTCTTACTTGTCATATCCGTCGCGAATTAATATTAGAATGAAAAATTTTAAAATTTCCAAAAGTTTCGTTTACTGTCGCTTTCTATTGATTCCACTTTGTCGAGCGAGACGTACTTATCTCCGCTGAAGCTGACGACTTGAAACTCTCCTGCTCGGAACTCTCTCAGCGCTCGACTCTCCTTCTCTCCGAAAGTTAATATTCCACTCAAGAAGCTGCTTCCATGCAGCGCTAAGCCGGGTGACATGGTATGCGAGTACTCATGCCCTCAGAGATTACATACATGTGGATGATCACATGGGAATTGCATGAGAATATCAACAGTACAAG
This sequence comes from Sweltsa coloradensis, assembly GCA_024449915.1. NCBI lineage: Eukaryota > Metazoa > Arthropoda > Insecta > Plecoptera > Chloroperlidae > Sweltsa > Sweltsa coloradensis. The sequence continues at coordinate 18,299 of JAMZAV010012767.1, read as the reverse complement.
TATATATTATTTAAGAATGTACGTTCGAAATATAAGATATACGTTCCTTAGATATAAAAGTACTAAAATAATCAGACGACGCATTTCATGCTAAGTAAATCACCAACATAACTTGTTATGTTAATTTCATAACGCGCAGTCCGGTCATCGCTGATATTAATGCTTAAGTGTGACATTTTGTAATGTAACACCTCACATTTTTATTTTGTCTATGTGTGTATGTGAATTTGTACGTCTATAGTAAATATGTTCTAATTTGAGTAATTGTAATAATCTAGTTCTATTCAATCGCATTTACTACCATGGTTATATACTGTAGTGTTCTATTCTGTACATTTTTATTCTGTCTAATGTATTTGCCATTGTGGTATAGTACTGTTGCAAATAAATACAACAAACAACAACAAACAAACAATAAATGATGAAAAAATATATAAATTGTATATTTGTCCTATACGCGTTTCGCGCACCCTGACCCTCCCTTTGCCTTCTCTCGACTCCCCCCCCCCCCACTATAAATCCTGTTCTAAGACGAGACCAACAAGCTCCTAATCAATAATGTAACTTCATTATTATTACTCGCTTTCTAACGCGGGTGTGCGATAAACATGGGGTAACTTTGTAGTTGTGAACGCACAGAGTTGCGACACAGTTGGAAAATCAACCCACGCGGACTCAGAGTTACTCGCGTAAGCCGTTGACAATGACCGACCAAACTGCTACCAGCTGATTGACGACCCCGATGAAAAAACTACGTATAACTCAATAATCATGCAATATTCGCTTGTGATTCAAGGACAATGTATTATTAACTATAAGTAAGCCCAAACCAATCAATACTTTCCCTACCCACAATCCCTAATACAATAAATACATTATAGGTAGGGAACCTTAGAAATTGCAAATAAAAAGTTCTTATTTCATTATAAAAAATCTTCAAATTTCAGTATATAAACTCAAGGTAGTGAGCATACTTTGGTCATAAAAATAGCTATGCAATCACTTACCCTTCAGCGAAATGATACACTCATACAATAAACAAATATAGCGCCATTTCAAAGTTAACTTAATTTGAATTGTAGGCGTTGCGATATTAACTGTCATGATGTAAACCTATAAATCAGAAATGTTGTTTCAATGCCAAATTGTCAATTGATTGCATGGTATTTGGAGATAAAACACAGAAATTGAGAAAAGTTCTAATGTGTCTAATTAGCATAATAATGTGACGTTCGCATTATTCGCTACTTATAATAAAAAAGCGTCATATTTAGCAATTTCCATTTAGTGACAAAAGATTCACGGAAAATTTCAGTGTCCCTAATTATAGGTTTGTACCAGTGTGGATTGCTGACGAAGGTCAGTTAAAACGCAAGTCGGTACGCACGTCGTTCAACCAGCCGTTCGAAGCGTGGACCCAGTGCCAATCCCTGGCTCAGCAGTGTTTGCACTCCATCATGCATTGAAAGACAGTCACATACATGAGTTTCATGAAGGGCATTCAAATTTAAAGCACACTAAGCCCACCTGTCGGAAACAAAGCCATCCTCAGAGAGAGCCAACGAGAGAGAGGGATTTAAAAGTAAGAATCACCAACCAAAACAATGTACACGCATTCACAACGCCAGGATCAACAGGTAATCAAAACAACATTCAATATAATGTGATTTATTATGACTGTACTTGTTACAAGGATGGTCCCGAGGCCACCGTTATATGTTCCAATACAAGAAGTGATGCACTTATATCAAAGTCAAGAAACTTTCTGCCAGTAGCAAGAGTCGAACAATAGATCTGCAGCAGAGACGCCACAAGCGCAACACAAACACACTACAATAAGTATAAGTATAATAAGTTTCCATGGATAATATAAAGTACGCTAACACCACATTACACCCACTGCGACGCCTGGATCAAACAAGGCTAATCAAAACAACCTTTTCACATAAAGAATTATTAGAGTACTTGCTACAAGGATGGTTTCCGAAGTCACCGTTTATAGTTCCAATACCAAGAAGTGATGCACTTAATATCAAAGTAAGAAACTTTCGGCCAGTAGCAAGATTCGAACAATAAGAGTCTGCATCAGAGCACTAACAAGAGCAACAACAACACACTACAAATAAGTCTAAGTAAATTATTTTCCATGGATAAAGTAAGTACGCTTTACACCACATCACACCCACTTGCGACGCCTGATCAACCAAGGCTTAATTCAAAACAACCTTTCAATATAATAAGGATTTATTATGACAGTGTACTTCGTAAAGGATGCTCGAAGTCACCGTACAGTTCAAATACAGAAGTGATGCATGATATCAAAGTAAGCAAACTTCTGCAGTAGCAAGATTCGAACAGTTAAGAGTCGCATCAGAGACGCTCACAAGAGCAACAACAAACACACACAATCTAAGTATAACATTTCATGGATAATATAAAAGTATTGACTTACACCACATTACACCCACTCGCGACGCCTGGATCAAACAAGCTAATTCAAAACAACCTTCCATATAAAGGAATTAATTATGACTGTGTACTTCGTTACAGATGCTCGTTCACCGTTTACATGTTCCAATACCAAGACAGTGATGCACGATTATCAACGTAGAAACTTCTGCAGTAGCAAGATTCGAACAATAAGAGGTCTGCATCAAGACACTCAAAAAAGAGCAACAACACACACACTACATAAGTCTAAGTATAATATTTTCCATGGATAATAAAAGTATGCTTTACACCACATTACACCCACTTGCCGACGCCTGGATCAACAGGCAATTCAAAACAACCTTCCACTATAAAGGGCAGTATAGACTGTGTACTCGTTCACAAGGATGCTCGTTCACCGGTACATGTTCCAATACCAGAAAGATGAACTTAATATCAAAGTAAGAAAAACTTCTGCATAGCAAGATTCGAACAATAAAGAGTCGCATCAGAGGACACTACAAGAGCAACACAAACGCCCTACAATAAGTCTAAGTATAATATTTCCATGGATAATATAAAGTATGCTAACACATTACACCCACTTTGCGACGCGGATCAACAAGGCTAATTTAAAAACAACCTTTCATATGAGTGGTTTATTATGGACTGTACCTTCGTTACAAGGATGGCTTCGGGTCACGTTACATGTTCCAATACAAGAAAATGATGCAATTAATATCAAGTAGAACTTTCTACCCGTAGCAAGATTCGAACAGTTAAGAGTCTGATCAGAGACGATACAAGAGCAACAACAACACACTACAATAAGTCTAAAAGATAATATTTTCCAGGATATAAAAGTAGCTTTACACACATTACACCCACTTGCGACGCCTGGATCAACAGGCTAATTCAAAACAAACCTTCAATATAAAGGAATTGATTATGGATGTGTAGCTTCGTACAAGGGATGCTCCGTTCACCGTTTACATGTTCCAATCACCCAAGAAATGATGCACTTAATACCAAGTAAGAAACCTTCTGCCAGAAGCCAAGATTCGGAACAATTAATGAGTCTGCCTCAGAGACGCTCACAAGAGCAAACAACAAAAACACACTACAAGAAGTCTAAGTATAATATTTTCCAGGGATATATAAAGTACGCTTTACACCACATTACACCCCCACTTGCGACGCTGGATCAACAAGGTAATCAAAACAACCTTCAATATTCGAGGATTTTAGTATGACTGTACTTCGTTACAAGGATGGCTCGTTCACCGTTTACAGTTCAAGACCATTACCCACTAAACTTACTTAGCCAAATCAAGCAGCCACCGGTAATAGCAAGTTAAATCAAGAAAGTCATTGCTTTGGTTCATGCTGCGTCTGATCATCTGCGCGTCATCTCACACGATGGAGACCAAGGTCAGATCTATTTGTAGAGGTTGAAAACGTCAATCATCTCAACACATCGGGATTGTAAACTCTTCCTTCTCGAGAAAACGTCCGGGGGCGAGGGCCCCCCCCCCCTCCCCCCCTGAGCGCTCTGCGAGGAAAACATATTATCGCCGGAACAAATAAGACTGCTTCGAGTGAGGAAACTTCGTTTACGAAGCTCGAGTGGCAGAGAGGAGATAGAGCACGGAAATGGTTCACAGTGAGGAATGAGGATCATATGCCTCTGAGGTTATCCTATTGCGAAGGTAGCGTGCAAGTGGCACACGGGGCACGTGAGAGGTTCCACTACTATGATGTGTTAAACTGGGATGTTTAAGGTGATACTTCGTTATAAATCTTTCCTTGCAGTCATGCACACGGTACATTCGAATGGACTCTCCCGTGTATGCGTCCTTGCATGGATATCACGTCTGGAATGTGTCGAAACCTTTCACTGGCCAATCTGCAGTTCAAAAGATCGCTCTCCAGTGGCGTCCTGCGTGGAGTGTAGTGTACTCAGCCTTGCGAACCTACGTCACATGTCTCGCAGACGAAACGTTTCACCCCAGTATGGGTCTTCTCGTGGTCGGGAGAATGCTCTTCTGAGCGTAATCATGCCACACAGTCCAGCACTGTCACAAGAAACGGTCTCTCTCCGGTGTGGGTCTGCGATGGGGACGTGGAGCGCACCCTTATCTGAAAACCCCTTATTGCACTACTCGCAGAAAAAAATTTCTTCTTTTTATGGATCTTCGACACACCATTTTCCATCGATTCTCTTGACCTCCGATATGGCTTCCTCAGTTCCGTCAACTGCTGCCACTTTGTGGGTTTCTGTGTTTCGTTCGTATTCCTCTCCCTCAACAACGACAAGTCATCTCAGAATCTGGAGATCGTCTGTTGGTGACACGCCGGGAGCAGAAGGCACCAGTGAGATCGGACTCTGAAATTAAAGGAAATATGGGTCAAGAGGTGTTGGACGTATCGGTGATGAGGGAAAAGGTATGCAGGGAATTATCAAAAACAGACTGGAAAAAAAATCTGTTTAAAGTTTATAAGTTTGAAAATAAAGCTTAATACTAGGGAACGCAAAGCGTTGTTTAAACGAGGGAGTGAGCATGGGTATGTACCCGGTATCATCCCCATACTGGACTAGATTTTTTTTCCAGCCTTGGTATCGGGAGGAAATGGATTTCCCGGGTATCAACACTTGGCTCACTCACTCGTTAACAACGACTTTGCGTTGCCCTAGTTATAAATTGAACATTCGAAATGCGAATCGTGTTCGAAACGTACTAGGGAACGCCAAAGTCGTTGATAGACGCGGTAGAGAGCCATTGTTGAGTACCGGTAACATAATTGAATTTCCATACCTAGGCCACCTTAGCCTATCAAAAGGCTAGCCGCTAGAGTGGCGCATTATGGCCTACAGTTGACGCGCCCTTATACCAAAAACTTAAACACCCATTAGAGTGAGCCCATGTGTTTGATACCCGTATTATTCCCCATACTGGGCTAGACCAGGACTTATGATAGGGGAGGAAAGGGATGTCCCGGGTACTCAACACATGCTGACCACCGCGTCTATCAACGACTTTGGCGTTTCCCTAGTCTAGTTGGCTAAGGCGCCCTTATACTGGAAATGGGGAGACCTGAATTCAATCCCCTTGCCCGTGAAAAGTATTTTGTAGTAGGGATTGTAATAAGAACCTATTTTAAACAGTGTTGAAATGCAATAACGCAGTTAGTCTACATCAACTGTGACAATACGCGTTCCAAGCAAAGGGGTTAGCTACCTGGTGGCGAAAAAGCAACTGTCCGATCAGTGAATAGTCGGAGGAGCGCCGCTATGTGCTACATGAAGACACACATGTCATTCCGTGTTGTTCACTATAAATATGTACAATCACAGGGACATTGTCGTGCTCTCCCAAAATGTTGTTAATTGAGATAATCAAAGCATGGTGGTGCACCAAATGATAAAATCGCTCTCCAATATTCGGGATTGAGGACCATGTCACCAGAATAATATGCTATATCAGACCTGCGCCCCCATGCACCAATGAGACACCGAAGATAGGAATTTGTATAGATCTATATTACAATTCTCTAATGGTTATCATAATTAAATCAATCAAAGTATAAAAATAAAACTTATAGGCTATACTAAATATAGGCTAAACAGGATACGATAAATACTAAATAAAATTCAAACCGTCAAGAATGTTCACAACTCAAGTAAACACACATACAGTACCCGCCCGCTTCTTATGGCATTTTAATGAGATATACTTCTTTAGTTTTATTATGATAATCAATATAAATAAAGTCATATATAATTAGAAAACAATAACCAAAAATAAATAATAATGATTAACGCTTATGCCAAGACACTCATTTTTTCCCTTACTATAATTAATGTAGGCTTACAATACCATTTACGTCATTGCATTTATTACAAAATTATACATAGGCCTAATATCATAATAATACGATTTATATTATTACATAGACTTAAGTGTATAATGATATGCTACAAGATTTAAAGCTGTCTGCCCAGAAGACGCGGTATAGCCATTATTGACATACAAAAAAAATAATAAAAATAGGCATCAGCTATTCAAAAGGCCTACTTTTAAAAAATGGTATTTTAAAAAAACAGTAGTCCTAAGTGTATAGTAGAAAAATATAAAAATAGGCCTACTCGATTGCGTACATTGTAAAACGATGTAGAAAAACGTGCAAATACAAGTGTAGGCTTATAATTGGATGGAAGGCTCTTTTGATTTTAGATATCAAGTAAAATATTGAAATTATTAGATTGGTGGGCAACATTTTCTTGGCAAAATATCATCGATCTTCATCATTCAACATTATTTGATACACTTGTTTCTGTATTTTAACAGTGGGTTGTTCTTTCGTGCTAATATCATAATTAAATATCTCAATTAATGTTGTAATTTAAAAGCCATTAAATTCCCTTTATAAGCCGATCCTCAGAAACTTAGAATATTTTTTCTATAAATAACGCGACAGATTTAAAAATCAACAATGTCGCAAATGACAGAAATGTAGCAAAATCTAAGTTGAACCCAACTGAATATACAGCGCCGCCCGTAAGCAGCTGTCTCTATCACCGATCGGTCGACATGTTGCGTTTAGTGTGCCATCTATCTTTGCTTGTGCACAACGCGTATACTATGGAAACATAGCCAGCTACGAAAAACGAGTACAGATCGCAAGGTTACTCAATGTCCCAGCGGAAATTAGGGGAAACCTGTCAATCATGCATGTAATCACAGCCTGTTAAAAATTATTCCCCCCCCCCCTGACAAAAATTACTCTTCCAAGACAAAAGTATTGTTGATAATTAAATCTACAATTTCCCAAGCCAATGGTCAATTATTATTCTGACTAGCTTAAATGCAAACGGGATGAGCCCATTTTGTTAGCAGTTCTCAGATACCTGCCAGGATGTCGTTTAAAATTCGGCTCAATCTATTTGGCCGTTCGGCGTATGAGCCTGGGACCAATCAGACATGGACACAGGCACGAGAAGGTCCGATCGAGTAGCGTTATAGACTTCGTTCGCTGCGCTCCCTCGTTTAATTAACCCTGAAACATTAAAAATTCCAAGATAAAGCAAAGACCTAATTTTTATTCCCCCTCTTTAACACCCATCAAAATAATATGGGGTGTAAAAATTGTAAAAAAGTTCAACTAACGGCATAAAACACAACCCTCCGTGCGGTAGGTGAATGCTTACCAGTGTATAGGCCATGCCAGCCAGGTAGATCTCATCCCGCTAGATGATCCTAAATAAATGCTATTGATATTTTTAAATATACATTTTATTTAATGTAGATTAATCGCAAATGGATCTAGCTGATGTGCTTACAGTTCTCAGTAAACTCGTACAGGATGTCTGTTAAAAAATTTCAGCGCAAGTCTGTTTAAGCGTTCGGCTGATTTTCGACGTACAGATAGGACAGGACACACGAATCACAGAATGAGGGGCCGTTTGAGTTAAATGGGGAGACACTCAGGTCGCTCCGCTCCCGTTAATAAAATTATTCTCTGCCTAAGTACAGCCTTGCCATGCCCAAATTTACCAGCCAAGCGGTGTCATCAGTTGGCGTATCGCAGTCGGTGAAAAAACTTCTATATACTCTTCTTTAATGATCCACCACCTTCAATCACATCTGAGGTAAGGAGCTAATGATCTCACACGTTGACGAAGACGGGACGAGGGAATCTGGGATCGGTGCCCCCCCCTGAGCACTCAATTCTATTGAACTCCCTTGAGCCTCGCGATCGCTTTTCATTGCCAAAGCATAATGCACGTGTTATGGTTTCTGTGATTTTTTATTAGAGTTCTTCAGAAGATGACAAAAAGAGCTCGTCGCTCGTGATAGATAGGGTTGCTGAATTCCTGGGAGCAGCCGGCACAGGAAAAACGACTCTGAAATTGTAAAGAAAATATTTAGAACCAGCATCAATGGATTATCGACGGATGAATGAGAGATATCAAGAGAATGATCAATGTCGCACTATAATATATATAAACACATTTAAATTATTAAACAAGTTCGAAAAATTGTATGAAAACAGGCCTAACTACCAGTCTCTTGGCTGTCTCTGTTGCCGAATCAAAATCTGGGAAATCTTTGGCACGTTGTAATCTCAATGGGAATTTTCTTCAATTGAACTGACAATTCCTTCTAAGCCACCAGATGTGACGTAGCGCGTGTTTCGTAGAAGTTCAAACCAATGACTCGCACATTGGTTGGTGAAAACATAAGGTTGGAAAGGCTCTTTCTTGATGTTGACCTTCTACGATTCTTCTTTGCTGTCATCAGGATGGCCGTACTGTCCACTTCATTGCAAGGAGTAGTGCCGTCCGAATTAGCAACAATCTTGTGGGGATACTCATTCCTGGTTCTCCTTGATGATTACTTCTCCGATCTTCTTCACTATCAGAGATCGCGTGCTGTCTATATTGAGGCAAACGACCACATCATCTAGTTCTTCCTTGATGTCTCTTAAAAGTTCCCATTCCTCCATTGTAGTATTCGAGGCTACAGGATCTTTTCTTCGGATATTGGCGATAGGACTTTATGAATGTGTACTCCCTAGTGGAAATAAATACAATGACAAGTTTAGAGGTAGGAGTTACTTAAACTGGCTCCTAAAAATTCTTTCTGGCCTGCGCCACTGCCGTTATCACGATCCAGGTGGCTGAGGAGGTCTGGAAAAATTTATATTGTAAATTAAGCGTTAGATAATCATGCCCGAAAAAGAAAAATTAAAAGCATTTTCGTTATTGGATACCAGAAACGAGCTAATTATTTTCTGATTTAATATTGAATACTGAATCAGAAGAGAAAGCATGGTACGGGAGTACTAAACGCAGTTGAAGCGTCCTATTCAACAGATCTGCAAAGAACAATTTAATTTATAATAATTTAAAAATAGGCTTTCAGTCTTTTTCTTAAAAATTAACGAGATGCCGGATTTAAAGAAGAAAAACAAAAAAAATTTTTTTTTACAATATTCCCGGATCAAGTTTTGTTTTTGGGGGCCCCAGGGGTAAAAAACAGCGACTAACACCACAAAAAGGAGGGCAAAAAATCCCCCAAAACCCTTTTTTAAGGAAAATTTGAATACTTTGTTTATTAATTTTAAACTCTTTAAAAACTACATTTGTAAAATTTACCCCTTTCAAAACTCCATTTTTAAAATAGCCTTAGCCTTTTTATTATTTTTTTTAAAAAACATGGGGCACCCGGAAAGATACACAGACTTATTGGTTAAACCGAATAATAAAAAATTACAGTGAAATTAGTTTAAACTCCTTTACTTTTAAAAAATAAAAAAAATAACAACATAATTTATTTTGATTTTTTAAAGCAAGAAAAACAAAAAATCTTTCCCCAAACAATATGACTTTTTTTGTTTGGAATTTCATTCAAACCAAAACCTCCCAAAAAAACCACAAAGGAAAAGCCAAAATAACAAAAAAAACAACAAAAAACAAAAAAAACCAAAAAAAAAAACCCAACCCCAAAAAAAAAAAAACAAAGAAAAAAAAAATAAACCAGACCACCAAGAAACAAATCAAAAAGAAAGAAACCCCAAAAAAAAACAAAAAAAACCCAAACACCCAACCCAAAAACATTTCCCTTTGAAAAAAACAAAAAAAACAACAAAAAAAAAAAACCAATTTTTTTTTTAACAAAACGGCCCACAAAACCCAACCTTTTTAGAATAAAAAGGGGGGCCCCGGGACAAGCCACCACCTAACGCAAGCCCAGAGTAACACACGAAAACTCACACCCCCCCCGAAAGTTTTACAATCTTGAAACTCATATATGACCTGGTATGTGGTCCATGACCTTAAAAAAAAATCAACCCGATCCGAAACCCGTTCTGTGAAAAAAAAAGGGCTCTCAACTCGAAAAAACCTTTCCGGCTGGCGGGGTGGCTGCGGGCTGGCTGATTTTAGTTCTCCGATGGCTTGGCCATTAAATTTGGTTCATAGAAATTTTTGTTATGATTTCGAGTTTAAATATTTTACTTTTTTACCACAAAAATTGTTGGCTTGGCGCTCGTCAACGGCGAATGATCTCACTTTTTTTCAAAGGAAACTAAGAGAAAAAATAAAACCCTTGGCTCAATTTCTATATCTCACCATTCACAGCCGAATTTTTTGGGGGAAATTTTGGCTCCCTTTTTTTTTTTTTTTTTTACAAATTTTTGTATTTTTTTGGATTATTATCTGGATAAAAAATAAATTTAAAATTACCTTAATTATAAAAATTTTGTTCATAGGCTAATTAAAAGTTTAAAAAAATAATAATTATACAACGAGAATACTACTTTAAAATATTAAAAAAAATTAATTAAATTTGTTAAAAACAAAAGGCGTGACATTCCAACACCCAAAAAACCCAAACTGTACAAAAAAAAACTTTTTAAAAAATTTTTTAATTACAATAATTTAAAAATTAATCAATAGGCCTATCCATGGAAACAAGAAAGTATTTTCTATCTTCTGTCGAATGTATTGCCATTTTTTACTTGTGTGGTGCATGTAGTTTCACACCGAGCCTATGGGCTCTTATTGAAAGAATGATATTATTTTGTATTTGGGGAGGAAACTCTTTTTCACTTAGAGATTGCGAGTTGTTGTGGGAGGGGACGGGAGGGGAAGGAGGGGGAAGAGTAAAATTTAAGTTCATTTTTGACCTTACTCTACGATTGCAATCCAAATATTCGCGAATGAATTTGTTCTATTTCATGTTTTGTGTAAACCCTTAAATCTTTAAAATATTTTTGGCATAGTGTACAACATTTTTAGATTATTATTATTATCGTCGTCGTCTCGTCATCTTCTTCTTTACTTGACCTTCTTTCAAGAAAATTCCCCCTCGTCTCAAGCTCTATTTCTTTTGTCTCTTGTAATTTTTACTTTTCTCAATCTACGTATCTTTTTTTTTTAAAATTTTTCTGAAACTTCTTTAAGTCTATTTATTTGCCCAACAATGTGAGTAAACTTTGCCAAAATTTCTTTTGAAAATTTCCAGACTTCATTCCTTTTATTTTTTTACTAAATTTCCCAGTCCCTCATCTCTTTTTCTGAGTTCCTTTAGGATCCATCTTCCTAGCTTCCTTTTTTGATCTTTTCTATCGGTTTTGTCTCCTTCATTTTTCCCCCCCAAAGAAAACTTTCCCACTTCTTTGAAAATTCCAGATTTCTTTCCTTTATTTTTTTCTGAATTTCCAGCCCCTCATCTCTCTTCCGAGTTCCTTTAGGATCATCCCCTACTTCCTTGTTTGATCTTCTATGGGTTTTTTGTCTCTTACTTGTGTCTGGGCATGTGTGTGAAGGAACGTTTCTGTACCGGGTTCTAGCTAAGTTTTAGTCCCATAGGTAACCTGTCTATACCCCCGGGGCTTTGTTCTATTCTCTCCCTTCTTCCCTTCACTCTGTCATCAAATCTGTGGGCCTCGATGCCAGACCTATGCGTCAGATGAACATTTGGGGTTTCTTCGGGGGGATTTGTGTGGAGTGGCATGGGTTGTATACTAGACTCTACGCTAAGCTTTAGCCCCTTAGATGGGCCTAGGTCTACTACCCCGGTCTTGTTCTAATCTACAGTCTATTTCCTTTCATCGCCTCCATAAACATTTTTTCAGTAATGCCTGTCTTTCGACATCAGCAGATGAACATATTTTTTGGATTTGGTCCTCACCCACCATTCCAAATTTCCCTGTTTTCCCTTTTTTTACATACAACTTACACTCCATGTTTTCCCTGATATCTCGTTTCTTTTCTCGCCGGGGGAAAATGTATTGCTTAATTTAACGCCCACAACCCCCCCCGACCCCCCTTTCCCACAAACTAAAAACTTATTCCTTAACTCGCCCCTCCTTGGGTTTGTTTTTTTTTGTTTTTCCACATTTCCCCCACCTCATGATCGATTTTTCGACCACCACACTTTTACACCACTTTTCATACAAAATAGCAAAACAAAAAAAAAAATTTGATGTACTTAAAAAAACCCCTGCGGGTTGTTTCTCGGTTACCTGGTTATGGATATATTTGGTTTATAAAAATTTTTTTTTAAAACCTTATAATAATAATTATTATTATTTAATTATAAATAATAATAATAATAATAATAAAAAAAAAAATATTTAGGATTCTCACAGCTGCAATTTGCCGATAATTGAAATAAATTGATAGATACATACAAGAAACAACTAAATCTATCCCAAGACGCAACTTAACTTTTAAAGAAAAATAATACATAAATACTTGCTATCCATACTGACATTTTCCCTTTGGGAAATATTTAATGGATACAGCCCGACATCCATGCGAACGTGAAGAAAATATGTTAAAATAGGGGGGTTTTTTAAAACTCAAAAATTAATGAGGACGATGAAATATGGGGAAAAAAAATATTTTAACAAAATGGGAAAGAAAAATTAAAAAAATACGTAAAAGGTAAAAAGTTCAAAATGTCAGAAAACCCTTTTAGAAGCAGATGAAAACTGGGACTATTTTATAAAGGAAAGAATTCAAATGGTTGGCAATGTCAAGATTGGGGATATGTTAAAATAGTGAGATGCTACAGGATTGCTATGGCACTAGGCATGGAAATGTGCAAATAAAACATCTTTTGGGTTATTTTGCAGGTCCAAAAAAAATAAAATTAAGTGTCGGTGATAGAATGTGAAAAACTGCATCGGCAAATGAAGAATTAAATGCAATATAATCCCAGACAAAAAAGTTACAGATAAAAATTGTAAATGTTTAAAAAAAATTAAGAAAAAGTTAGGCCAAGTCCAAAAAAAAATGAACTGACGGGAATAGAATCCCTAGCAACTTACTTCATGTTAATGCAGCAAATCATAGAATGCGCAGAGTATAAAAAAAAAAACTATAATGAAATCAAAGAAGTAATATCAGAGGAAAACCCAATAATGCAATCTCGGAAACTCTTGTTCAGATGAAAAATGGTAAAAAAAATTAAAAATTTAAGAATATGAAAGATACAGTAAATTTGACGAGCAGAATACTGGGAAAAAAAACAGGTATAGGTATCAACAAATTCAGGAACATACTTGCGGTAGTTTCAAAAAAAGGTCGTCCATGCAGGGCCCGGGTTGGTTAGGCCCAGATTTGTATTATAAATCTTTTTTACGTCTGGGCCCCATACCACTATTTACGATTTTCTTTTACCCTAAAGGCAGTATGGGGTACACTTCAGATTAGATTTGGAGTTATCCCCGGGTTTTTCCCATAATTTTGTTCTTTTCCCGGAATGAAAATGTACATGAAACGCGGCCCCGGGGTTCTAATTTGGGGATATTTTTCATTTGGTTAGTCGGACACATCCCATAGGTGGAATTGTGAAAATTTTAAAACAATTCGAAGTTAAAAATCATCCCGACCGGAAAATTTGAAAACCGGTCTCACCAAATTTCCCGGGACGCGCCCCTTTAAAACCAACTTCCCCACCGAACAGAACTTTTAACTTTTGAATTCTAGTTCCTAAAAAGTATTTAAAAATTAACAATTCGACCTACGGGGGGTGTTCCCCACTAAACAGATCGAAAATAAAACCCTATCATATCCCCTTAGGTAATGGCATTTTAAAATTAATGTATTTTGGGCATTCAAGCAAAGATATTCGTTGCAGTACTGTTATCCTTTAATCTAAAAGCAACTACAATCTTTCAGAAGTTACATAGTTTCCATCTCGGTGGGTTTTTTGGCTAAGGCACCTATCTGGAATGTGGGGACCCAGATTTGAACCCCGGGGCGGGATGGGTTTTTTAATTTCTGTATTGTATTAAATATTTCAATCAAAGGGATGTTGGAGTTGGCAATTTGAAGGGATTCCGATGGCTGTTTAAAATAACTCGCCCTTGCATTCGCATTAAAGACTGAGGAAAACCTCGGAAAAAACCCTTTTGCAGTTTTTCCGGGCCACGGGGTTCAACCCGGTCTTCCGAAACAGAGTCGCGCGCCTAACGCTCGAGCCAACACTGTCGGTTATCACACGCACGTCCCGTCAAATTTAGACATAGGTGCATATTATTATTTGAAAGTGGCCCATTTGTAAGTGTCTAAAAGCAAAAAAATCACGGCTTTTTGTTGTCCAAGTCTAAGTTCAGGACCCTATTGCTTTGAAGGTCCCACCTAGAGGCTAGGCCTAGGGCTAGGTATTACGATGCGATTTAAGAAAAGACCGGCCCCTCCGGCCCAGCCATAGGCCCCAAGGGCCCATGATTTTTAAAATAATACGGGGAACCCGGGGCCCCAATCCCGGGCCCCAAAAAGGGTGATCCACCCGGGCCTAAAATCCCCAAAGGCCCTTATATCGTCCCGAAAACCGGTTTTTTTTGAAGCTATAAAAAAACATGAAGATGTTTTTTTCAGACGCGCGCTGAGGGCCTGCCGGCGTCGTTTTTGACAACAAATATAAATTAATGGGATTTCTGAGTCTAGTATACCGTTGTAACTGGCCCAAAGCCCCAAGTGACCCGGCCCAGTCCGAAATTTTTAATGTTACCGCGCCCGGCTCAAAATCCGAAAAAAATTAAAAAGAAAAACGGCCGAAAACGGCCAGCCGGGGTGGTCCAAGCTTTCGGGCAATTCGGGCCAAAATTTCCCTGTTTTTAAAGGGATTGGGGGGCCTATTAAAAGCCTTACCCTACGTTAGCTACAGGGCCCATCTTATTAAATTATTTAGTATTTCGGGTTACCTTATATTGTATTCAGCGATGATGATTATGATGATATTCACTGAAGAAACTTACAATCAAAACGATATCTGCACACAGTGAGCCGCCATTACAAATATACTAGTTTTGCCCCACACTTTAACACACAAAAAAATGGATACGCGTGCGCCACACACTTGGGCGACACAAAAAACTCCGAAAAAAAGATGCCACCCTGAGTTGTTTTTTGTTGTAGCATTTTTGTCGATTTATGTTTTTTATACTAGGCCCTTCGCGAACGCTTTTTCCCTCGCGTTGATGGGTTTTTTTTGGGTGACTTTTCGTCCAAAGATTACTAAAATTTTTTTGGATGGTGGGATCTCATTACTTTTTTCAAATTCCATTTCAAATTATTTTTGTTAAAAAAGGTTTTTTAAAGTTGCTTAATTGCTATGGTTATACCAATTAACATGTAATAGAAAGAAAAATCTCAAAACCCAAAGTCTTGTTTTGTCGCCAAGTTTTTATAGTTTCCTTGTTAATTATACACCTGTAAAAGGCTTAATTAGAAAACCTTTATTTCTATGTTTTTGGTAACTGTTTCAACTTATTCCCTTTAAAAAACCTACATCACCATTTCCTTAATGTAATGTAAATAGAACGTTGAAGCCCCCCCCGTTTGGCAAAACGGCCCAAAAATACGATAATACCAAAAAAAGGGGGGAAAACGTAAAAATACGATTTTCATGAGATATATTTTTTTGATTTTACCCAAAAACTTGAAATTTTAAGTTCAGAGATTTTTCAAATTTACCACTGCAATTTTTCACAAGATCACTTTTCCCTTTGCCCGGTTTTGAGTGAAAAAATTGCAAAAAAAAAATCCAACTAAAGCTTCGCTTTTGCTTCTCGTTGGCTAAAATTAAATTAAAATAGGCAAAAAAATAAAAATCAAAAAAAACGTATTTAAAGTCACCCCCTCAAACCACAATGATTTTCAGTGGGGGACGTAAAAAAAAAGTGACCAAACCAACCCCAGGCCCCGACTCAATCGCAGTGAGCGATAACCAACCAAAGATCGATATTTTTAATAGGAAATAAAGCAATCAGTGGTATGGACAGGCGAATACCCGCGGATCAAAACCAGAATCAAAAAGGGCCGGGTTTAAACAAATTTAAATTTTTTATGTGCCTCGTTTTCTAGGACGTTTTAGGTATGTATAACCAAGAAATAATGGACTGGTAATGCAAAGATACTTTTTTTTTTTTCTCGTTGTGACGTGTGCTATTCCATGACAGATTGTACTCCTTGAATCTATAAAAATAAAGAATATAACATTAAACTGCATTTTAATGGTAAAAACTTGAAGATTTTTTGCGCAAAAAACCTAGCACATCCATACACAAAAAATTCTGAGATTTATCATACCCCTTTTTATCTCTGCAGTGCTCAGACTTGCCATGTCGGGGTGAAAATCTAAAATAGTCCGTCTTTAAAGTATAGCTAAAATATTCCTTCATTCCACTACTAAAAAAGCTTTATTTCTTAGTTGCTTCTCTGTATTTCCGATACTGCTCATTGGGGAATTACACTAAAGCTTGGCACAAATCAAAAAATTGTAAAAAAAAAGTTTAAACCAATGGGCCCCCCAACCCACGTGTTGGCTCGAGCGCCCAACAATCTTTCGGTAGGCCCGGATTCAAATCCCGTCGAGACCGGCAAAACCTGATTGAAGGTTGCTATTGTCCGCCTCTGGCCCAAATTTGAAAGTCAAAAAAAACGTCGAAAAGTTGCTGAATGAAAAAAGGCCTTTAAAAAAACAGAAAATAAATGTGAATTTTTTTTTGGGGGCGACATAAACCCCACTTTTTGGGAAAATTACATTTAGATTTTTTTTACAAAAGTTGTACACAAGATCATTCAAAATTAAGTTTTGAATCGGTTTTTTGGGCATAGTTTTTAAACACCTTATCACTTAGCCATAGCTAAAAAAGTTTTTTACCGTTTGACAAAAAAATTCGTACCCAAATGTTATTTTCAGAAAACAATTTGCATAGTCTTGTAGCTAAAGGTGTTTAGAAAAATTTCCAAAAAAACGATTCTCAAATTTAATTTTTAAAAGAGTCTTGTATATCACATTTTGTCCCAAAAAAACTAAATATTTTCCAAAAGTGAGGTTTTGTCCCCCCCAAAAAAATTCCCAAATTTTTTTTTCTGTTTTTTAAAGGCCTTCTTTCTTTACAAACTTTTCAGACATGTTTCTTTGACTTTCAAATTTTCGGGCCAAGGCGGAAATAGCCTTAGTTTTCCTTTGTCGTAAACAAAAGAAAGGGATTAAGTAAGCCCTCGGACAACCCCTTTAAAATTGTTTTACCCAAAATACCTAAGGTCGCTATACTTTTGAGCCCCAAAAGGGGGATGAAAACACCCATGCATTGCAAAGTTATCAGGCTTTACATGCTTAGGGCGTGGTCTTTTAATATTGTTGGCCGGGCGCTAAGCGCTCGGGTCGATTCGGAGGGCCCCGGGGTTTGAAACCCGTCAGACCGGCAATCTTTTCCCAGGTTTTCCCAGTCTTAAGGCGAATGCAAAGGGGTTGAGTCTTCTTAAAAGCCCCCGGACATCCCTTAACAATTTTTCCCCATCCCCACATACCCAGTTTACCTGAAGAGGGGCTTTTTGCACCCTTTAAAAGGTTTCCCACGATAAAAAATAAAAAAAAAAATATATTGGACTTAAAAGCAGCCGTGAGCGTTGTAGGCTAAGCCCCCCGCCTACCCTCGTTATATTGTCAAAAAGTTAGGGACACAGCAAAGCATGAACGTCAAAACTGTTTTTTATGAAAACCACCTCCCCGTAAAAATTGTTTGCTTAAAATCTTTAACAAAAGATTAGTCCCTTTCCATACATTAAAAAAATGAGTGTAGCCTGTGCGCCCTTTTGAAACAACCGGGCTTTCTAAGCGCCTAAACGAAAATATTTGGGGGGGTCCGACTGAGAGTTTTTCTGCGTTTAAAATTGCATTTTTTTCGGGGAAAATTTATTTGGAAAGAAAATTTTTAAACAACCGGATTTTCAAAGCCAAAATTTTTAACTTTTATAATAAAAAAAGCTTCACATTATTACTTCTTTAAAGACGTTTTATTCAAAAGAAATCGTTTTTTTTTTGTAGTGCTGCGACATACGA
>JAMZAV010012766.1:0-17266 GCA_024449915.1 Sweltsa coloradensis | reverse complement strand
ACTGGAACAATTGGGGCATTAGAAGCAGGTGCTGCAATGAGCCGCACTGGGTCCAACACAGTTCTACGGAGTTAAGTGCAATATGGCGGTCCTTGATGTGTTGCGCGCATGATTTGATTTGACTCCATGTTTGCACGATTTTTGATTAGTCATGTTCCATTGGGGATTAAACTCGATTGCATGAGTGCAATACTCGGCGAGTGCAATGACATCACAGTAACGTTTCAGTGCAAACAGTGTGGGCACTCGGTGCATGCCAATGAAAATCCCAGTGTCATTTATCAAAACACAAACATCTACAATCCATTATTATTGTCCAAGTCATCTCATCACCTCTAGTTGTGTAGGCTACAAAGCCAACTAGGTAGTGTTAAAAAGAGGCACTAGTTTATTTATTTATTTATTTAACGTCTATTCTATTCAGTTAAAAACCTGATTTACAAAGGAGGACTACTAAATAAATCTAACTAGGAAAACGCTTAAGTCCCGCCGCGTTGATGGATGAGCTTTTTAAAGTTTTTAGTTTGCGTGGGATATCTTTACTTTTGCAAATGCTTTCCTTTGCTGCCTATGCATTGTAGGTGAATATTGTCAAGTTTCTATTGAACTCGTCAATTGTTATTATTTACCGTGATTACATTAATTATTACATTTAATAAAAAATTAACTTTATTTTTTTGATTAAATTAAATTAAAATAAAAAGTTACTTAATTTTTTTAATTAATCATAATTTTTAAAAAGGAAAAAAATCGTAAAATTGCAATTTTATAAGAAATAATTATTCGATTGCGCTCAAATTTAACACGAATATATAAATTCATGAAATTAAGGTTCTGTGAAAAAATCATTACAAAAGAATAAAGCATGTAGGTGTTATAAATCAAAGAATTGTTTTAAAAAAGAAAAAAAAACGTAAAATTTCGATTTTCATGAGAAATAATTTTTCGATTACGCTCAAATTTCACACAAATATCTTAATTCATAAAATTAAGGTTCTGTGAAAAAATCATTACAATCGGATAAAGTATGTAGGTGTTATAAGTCGAAGAATTTTTTTTTAAATCAAAAAAAATCGTAAAATTGTGTTTTTTATGTGAAAAAATTTCCGATTGCGCTCAAAAACGTGGCAGTTCTAAGTTCAGAGATTTCGAAGGCCTCCATAAAATTTCATCGCAATTGGAACTTATCGGTTTAGCCGGAATCGTGCTGACAAACACACAAAAATACAGGAAAAAAAAGAAAGAAAAAAAAAACATTCCGGATTTTTTTCTCTAGTGTAGTGAAATGGAATCTTCGCTTCGCTCGCTATGCTCATCCAATGAATGTTTTAGCCCCACCCGTTTGGTCAGAATCGGCCCAAATGGCACGAAAATATCGCACTAAAACTAAAAAAATCGTAAAAGTACGATTTTCATGAGAAATAAAATATTTCTTCGATTGTAGCCTACCCAAAAAAAATACACCTCTAAGTTCAGAGATTTCGAAGGTCCCCACCAATTTTCATCAAGATCGGATATGCCGTTTGCCCGGTAGAGAGCGAACAAACAGACAAAAAAAAATAATAAAAAGAAACAAACAAAAAAACACCCGAGCTAAATTTTTTTAGGGGTCAGTGAATTGAAGTCTTCGCTTCGCTCATCAAAATTACATAGGTGCAGACACAACAATGAACTACAGTTGGGGCCCTAAGTTCAATATTTGAAATAGTAGGCCTAATCAATATTATATTAAAACAATGAAATAAAATTTAAAAAACAAACAATGATTTTGGTACCTAACAAATTCAAAAAGGATATTAAATTAAATTTAATTAATGAATCAAATATAAAAAGTGATAAGAAAATTTAAGCTACATGATTTTTTTTTTATTTTTTTATACAACACTTATATGAAATGTAGGGCTACTAAAACGTAAAAAATAAATTTTCACCAACAAATTTTTCCCTTTACTCAGAAATTAAAAGCGTTGGCGCTTTCCTTCCATAAACAATAAAATTCTGTAGGCCTAATCTATATTTCAATAGGTACTGTAAGCGCCCAACGCTTTTAATTTTCCGAGTAAGGCAAAAATTTGTTGGGGCGAAAATTTATTTTATACTTTTTAGTCTTTGGTAACGATAATGTTTTTTTTTTTATATTTTTTATATTATACCTATTCTATTCATTTTATTAACAATCCATTCCTACCGTGATAGATACAGGTAGGCCTAGTTGCGCTGACACCAACTCCATCCGATCAAACTGTGAGGGTCAAAAATACGCGAGGAAAACAAACTACGTATGCGAACATGGTGAATTACTCACCGCACAGGGTTGAACTTTTAAGTGGAGCAACCCTCGAAAAATTGCGAGGTAATGGACTCGCCGGGTCTCAAATCCACTCGCCAGAGGTTGGCGTGGGGAATTCGGGGTGTGGGACGAAGCCCCAGCCGCCGGAGGCATTTCGCCCAAGGCGAATTTTTTTGAAAAGTACCCCTAGTTTAAATGACCTGAAAACACGTTTTTAGGCAAATTTCAATGACGAATAAGGGTTAAATAGGAAGCAATATTGTGATGTAATGACACTCACAAAAACTGGACACAAATGATTAATTATTGTCTAAAATCACATGAATTGTCTCGCAAAGGGAACTCAATGTATAACACTGATCTGTCTAACACCAACACGTATCCTGAATTTGCTGCTAATACAAACCTTCCTTTTGTTTGCATGCGACTAGTGCTCAAATGTCCGCCGGCATGTCATAAAAAGGCCCATATCTGGGGTCGAGTCTTTGCCCTGCTCATTGTAGTTGGAAAGGTTAAAGGGTTGGAGGTTTTGGCGGTGAGGGAGGGGTTCAAGTCCCGACAATCATTTCTGGGTTTCCCCACTTGGACTGCCGTGCTCGATTTTTAGCCAAAAAAAAAAAAAAAAAGTTTGATTTGAATTGCTTTGGGGATCCGATTTCCCAGGGGTATTGAGAAAAGGGATTAAATATGTAACCGCCAGGAGACTTGCCAGTGGGGCTGGCGAGGGATTTTTCGAGGGTTGAAGTGGGGGCGCGGAAAAGGTTGAGCTGCATAGATTAGCAATAAAGGACAGATAGACAGAAAAAAAAACTTTAATTATTAATAAAGATTAAAATTAATTGGTTAATTAGTGAATCGTTTTTTTGATTCATCATTGTCATCAAGAATATGTATGTGTGAAAAATTTCAGTTCGATGGACATTGAGAAGTGAAATATCGATTATAAGTTTCCCGTCCAGACAGACAGACAAACACGAAGCAATATAAAGTTGTATATCGATAAAAGATTTGTCTAACAGCCCAAAAAGTCAGACAGACAGCCCAACATGAAGCTAATATAAGCGTTGAAAAAAAATAAAAAAAAGAAGGGGAAAAAAAAAAAAACAAAAACAGCTGGGGTAACTAAACAAATTAAAATTATAAGCTGCCCTTTTATCCAAGATTGCATTGTTTTTTTTGAGTGGGGGATAGGGCAATTCAATACTGGAAAAACGGTCATCAACAACGCGATGGAAAAAGCGGTCACAAAGCGTTACTGGGTAACACACACTAGTTAGTGACAGTGGTGATTTTTTTGGGGCGTGTTTTTGTGTTAATTTGAAGGTTGAAAAAATAAAAAATAAAAAATTCTATTAGAGATGAATATGATGGGGTCAGTTACCTAGGTAGTTAATTTTTATTATGGGTTTGGTGATGCGAGTTAGTAAAAGATTTAGCCTACTGCACAGCATATTTTGGGTTTACTCCTACTTATTCTCTGTATGCCTACCTATGTCAAGCCATTATTTTTTCACATACCCAAACATTAGTTTTTATTTAAGATGTGTTCTTTTTGCAGTAAACGGCCCCAAGCTAGCCGGGTGCCGCAGCGACCCTTGACGCAGAGATCTTGGAGGGAAGACCAGATGCCCCGAAGGATGTTTGAACGGCGCTCTCTTGCGAACCCAACGTATCAAAAGGGGAGCGAGCTGGGAACAAGCCATCGGGTATGCAAAAAGTCAGGGACGGAGGAAATTTGGGCCCTTATTTGATATTTGCACTAGGCCTTTTCTTTTCCTGTTTTTGACTTTTGTAAAGAAAAGTTTATACCGCGCAATTGTGGATAGTCCCCATCATCAAGTGCAGGGCCACAGCCTCCATTCATCATTTTTAAACTTAATTCTAAACGTTTGCTAAGTCCCTCCCACCTTGTTTGCTGAAAAGGGTCAACGATTTCAAAAATAAATTAAATAAGACCCATAATGTATATATTTTTTTAAGTGGGTTTTAATAGGTATAGGCCATAGATATCCTATCCTGGACAACATGGGGGAAAACCCGCATTTCCGCAGGGATTCTTAGTAAAATATCAATAGTGTACTTTTTGGTAACCCCTTTAATTAACACTCATAGTAAATAAAAGAAAAAAATTAGATGCCAGGACATAAATATCTAATTTCCCTTATCAAACGAGCGGTCAATTTGATGTTTTGTGTCATTTCACTTTAAAATTGCGAGCACATGGCATGAATGAAAGCACGTTTTCAACCTTTTATGGGGGCGGGGAGAGGGGAGAGAAACCAAATAACCCCAACCCCCCCCCAAACACCCTCCGCCCATCCCCAAAGGGCCCAAACCCCTCAAGTGTTTGAAACCCCCGAGACATGACCCCCTTTCCCCTGTCAGTTTCTGAAAAACAAAAAAAAAATGGGGGTCTGAGATGCGCAGGCTTGAAAGCTCTACCTGTGTCTCCGAATGCAAATCATAAGTGCAAGGCCCGTTTTACCCCCCATTTAAATTGAAACGGAGATTGCGCGACTGGTGTTGGAGCTGTTCCACTCAGTCATCGCGTAATTAAAAATTCGAGGAAGTGGTCGACTTTTTTTTTTGAAAAAAATTATGACATTTTATTTTCTAGGGCATAGGCTACAAGAATTTTTGTACAGGGTAGACTTTTCCATAGGACGCTTTGCCCCTGTAAATCGATAAATTTTATTCACGTGGTGGGGCCCATGGTTAGGTTGTTATGACATAGCCCAGTCAATAGGCAAATAAAATTTTTAATTTAAGCCTTTCCCTTTTTTCCTAAATAGCTTGAATGAGTTTAATGTGAAATTAAAAATAGGCCCAGATTGTTGCATTTTGAAAAATAAGACCTTTTAAAACTCCCTGGTCACATTAAAATGGAGTTGTCTCAGGGCCCGAGCAACGCTTTAGAACGCTCTGGCCGGGAGGGGTAACACTTCCTGGTCAATTAAAAACTGGATTTTTTAGACCCGAGCAACGCTTTAGAACGCTCTGGCCGGAGAGAGTTAAAAACTTCCCGGCACATTAAAAAACTGGAGTTGTTCAGCCCCCACAAAGCTTTTGAACGCTGGCCGGGGGGGGGGGGGTTAAAACAAAGCAAATCCAACAACATAAAAAATAAAATAAACTAGGGATTTTTTGTTGTCGTACTTAATGAAGGACCGAGTCAAGTAGTATAAATTTTTTCCCCGTTTTAAACCCAAACCTTTCCCCAGCTCATTGATGCATTTATTTTCAGTGGAATTTTTAAGGCCACAAAAATTTTTCAATCGAAAACCCCTCAAATCTGCAATCGCCTGCCCCCCCCCCCCCCATCTCTACTTTAAAAAACTTGGCCTCGCACAAGTGCAGTCTCTGGGTATGCTCGTGGTGAAGTAGAAGTTTGTTATGGGACCTGGGACCACGGGTAATTTTTGTTAAAGATTTTTTGTAGGGGTATATAGGCCTACATAAAGATAAAATAAAAATTTGGTACCATCTATTACCGTTTTAGGCCCGGATAGTTAAGCACATGGATTTTTTCCCTCAATCTTGTTTTTTTTCTTAAATGATAATTCCCACCCCCCAGTTTAATGGTGGCAGTACTAGATAATACTAGACTAGGCGTATATTTTTGATGGTGGTACCCTATCCCCGCCCGTAGAATATGAGGCAGAATTTGAGTGAAGGGTCACGTTTATTTCCGGGTGGTGGTCCTACTACCTATGTAGATCAAGTAAAAATATTATACCAGAATGTTTTAAATTTTTTTTGGAAACTGAGGGAAAAGTCAGGAGGAAGAAAGAATTGAACTGAAAACATTCTAAGTGGAAATCCACTGTTAAAATATGCTGCCCCCAACGCCAAAAAGGGGTTTTTAAAGTAAAGCGCGTTGGGGTTGACGTTGTATTAAAAAAATGTCCAGATAGAACCCGACAAGAAGAACAACATTTTATTAAGACTCTCTTCGCTCCCAATTTTATGCAAGGTTTTTGGAAAAAAATGTGAAAAATTTAGTATTTTATGTATATGCTTTTTTTTAATATAAACAAAATTATTATAATTCAATTAGGGATCCTACATAATACTTCCCCTCTTCAAAATCACAAAAAAAACTTAGCCCCGTGCTCTCAGCTTTGGGACTTATTCATTACAATGAAATTTTAAAGTTTTTTTTACCATATTATTATTAGCCCCCATTTTTATTATTTGGTGTTTTAGTACAAAAAAACAAACTTTAAAAAATGAAAAGAAAGAATGCAGAAGTCGAAATTTTTTTCCAACACAACAACTTTGTCAATCAACCGCCAGCTATTAGCACAGAAAATTTGCTTTTGTGATAAAGATATTTTTCTTTGTGAGACATTTTCCTTTTTCCCGCATTCATAAAATACCCCCACCACATCAAAAAATCCATTTTTTATTTTGTAGTAACCCATTATATACATTTTTCTTTAAATTCTAGCTAAAATGAGACGTATTTGTGTGATTGGGGAAAAAAGAAAGGAGACCAACAACTTACCTTAAACGTGGTGGGCAGCTGCATGAATTTGCTAGTTAAATATATAATATAGTACAACACAGATATAGGTGGAACCAGATAAGCTGGTGGTCGTCAAGGTCAAGCGAGAGCACGCACGCCAACGTTGGCAATTTACACACAACTGACATTAGGTAGGGCCTACCGTATTTGGTCATGTTATCGAGATATATTATCACATATATCAACATTTTATAAGCTGTGAATAAAGTAGTTCGTCCCACAGAGTCTGTATTTTAACGAAATAATGATTTTAAGTAACAAAGATTACGAAAATGTTTTTGTGCCTTGTTGGTAATCCTGATCCAAAGTTCCAGCTGTATACAGTGGTGCGCTGAACCCTTGAATCGAACAGGAGCAAGCCCCTCTTACAGGACCCCCCCACGCTCACAATAAACACATGCCTGGGGGGTCTGGGGGGGTAGCCCCCCAGGTAACATGCGGGTCCGAGGCGCATAGCCCCGGAAAAATTTTAAATTTTTAGGGTGTGTTTGGTGCGTTTTAACGAGTTTTAAGCACAAGAAAATAGCTTTTTGATAAACATATACAAACCCATTACATGCAAGAAAAAAACAAAATTCATCAGTCCTCCAAGACGTTTCATTGTTCTTAATTTTCACGCCCCATACAAACATGCGGGTCCGGGGCGCATAGCCCCGGAAAATTTTTCAATTCTTAGGTGTTGTTTGGTGCGTTTTAACGAGTTTTAAGCACTAGAAAATACCTTTTGGTAATAGAATACAAACACCTTTTTGGTAACAGAATACAAACCCATTACATGCAAAAAAAAACAAAATTCATCAGTCCTCCAGACGTTTCATTGTTCTTAATTTTCACGCCCCTGGCTGGTATGGTCGTTTTGCACTTAGAAATTTGATCGATAGATAGGTTTGATTTCATTTGATTTGTTTAAACAGATTATATTATGAAAACGTCCTAAAAGAAAAACTGGGACAATTACCCGTACCGGGTGTTTTTTCTAGGGACAGCAGGACAGGTGCCTGAATTCCAGGATTATTAATATGGAAGGTAGAAGTCTAGATTCTAGAAGATAACAATTCAGTAACATTACCCTCCAACAAAGAGAAATGAAATATTTTAATTGAAGAAACGTATGTAAAATATCAAGTCAAATTTAATTCCTTCTGCAAAATCAAAATCATATCCAACCTCTTACATTTAAGATACATCGTTATTCGTTATATGATGACACAAAATACAGAAAACATCATTTAAAGATTTAAAGAGCCAACGAACCCGTTGGCTGAACCATGGTCGTTTTTATTTATTTATTTTATTTTTATTTATTTATTTATTTAACGTCTATCCTATTCAGTTATAAAAACTGATTTACAAAGGAGGACAACTAAATAAATCTAATTACATAGATGCAGACACAACAATGAACTACATTTAAGTAAATAATTGAAATAGTAATATTACAACAATGCATTAAATACTCAACAAATTTGATAACAAATAAAAAGGATATTAAATGCAATTTATAAATGAATCGAATATATAAAAAAAGGGGGTGGGGAATTAAAAGAAAGAAAAAAGAAAAGAAAAAGAAAACAAAAGAAAAAGGAAAGGAAAAAAAAAAGAAAAAAAAAAGAAAGAAAGAAAGAAAGAAGAAAAAAAAACATTAAAAAGAAAAACGAAAGAAAAAACTGATTTATAGACGATCCCACTCAAACGAATATGAGGTTGCCAAAAATCAGGAACAGCAAATCAGGGAGTAACCAATCTTTCGCGGAAGAAACCACCGAACGCGAATCTTCATTCTTGTGTTCAACCATCATTCTTGTGTTCAAATCTTGATAACAATTTAGTACAAAAGATCTTGACTCAGATATATAATTATTTAAAATTGTTCAAGTCAAAAACTGATCACAGCAATGATACAGGACACCTAACTCAAGTTGCAAGTTCCACCAGTGGGCGGCAACCAGACAATCTAGGCAGAAAAATATCAATTGAAAATACATTGAATACATCAAAATCAAAGCAATAATAAACAAACAAAGAGAACAGCAAAATCATAAATAAGAACATATGAATATAAATTAACATTACATAAACACAGTGATAATGCCCACAAATAAATAGTAAAAATCAATTCTTCTTTGTTCTTCGATTCATTATCATTGCTTCAATTTTACTTTTAAATTGTACTATTCCTAGCTCAGTAAACTGGCTTCTAATATCATAAGAAATTGAATTCCAAAAGGATACTCCTCTGTACAAGAATGACTTTCTTAATGATTCAGAATTTAATTAGGAACTTTCAAAGAGTTCATTAGAATAGAATTTCTATCACGATCAACAAATTGAAAAATATTGGGTAAAATACCTGAATACATACCTTTCAATACTTTGTATGTATTTACCAGTACGCTATATTTCATTCTTTCCTCAATCGTGAAGCAATCAGATTGTAAATCTTGGCTTATAGGAATTGAATCAAACAGATGGTCAATTCTCTTCTGAAGTACAACATATTCGGTAGAAGGTCTTACTGCCCAAACCACTAAACAATAATCAATAATAGAGTGAATATAAGAATCTACAAGTAACTTAACATTCTCTCTGTTACAAACCTCTTCATTCTACTTATAATTCTATTGCTGATGATACTTTATTACATACATATTCATAATGTAGACATTAAATAATTAAAATTTAAATTACAATCTAAGAAAACTCCAAGATATTTAAATTCATATACTCTAGAAATTAGCTTACCATTACAATTCAACGTCAAATGAATATCATTCATGCTTCTATCATTAGCCTTATGAAAAATCATAAAATTTGTTTTACTATAATTAATATCAAGTTCCTGAGTTTTAAACCAATTCATCCTCTTTAAAACTTCTTGAAGACGTCTTACGATCTCTTCAACATCCACACCTTCTAAATAAAAGACCAAGTCATCACCATATAAAATATAATTGATTCCTCCCATTATAGTAGATATATCATCTATGTAAAGAATAAATAAAAGGTGTTCTAATATTGATCCTTGTGGTACTCCACAAAATATATTGAATACTTTTGAACTATATTTTGCAAGATTGATAAATATTTTCTTTTTTAAAAAGTAATCCGACAATATTGATAACAAATAAGGACTTATGTTGTACCTGGTTTTTAGTTTTATTAAAAGAGGTAAAAAAGGTACTGAATCAAATGCTTTCCTAAGATCAACAAAAACAGCTCCAACCTTACCATTCCGCTTGTCAATCCCTTTATAGATAAAATCTGTAAATGCTAGAAGGGCACTTTGCGTTGATCTACCTTTCCTAAAACCATGTTGGTTTTCACTTAAACCTTCAGATGCATCCACTTCATGTAATAATAACCTCATGTGCAAAATATTTTCAATAATTTTCCCTACAATTGGAAGAGTTGATATAGGTCGATAAGAATTCCTATCACTCTTTTTACCTTTACCCTTATAAATAGGTGTTACCCTTGCCAATTTCAGCTGTGTTGGGAAATCACCTACAAGAAAGAAATGGGAAATTAGATACGCTAATAATCCGACTATTGATGCGCATTTCTTGAATACTATGCATGGAATCTCTTGAAGTGTTATCGAGCTTTTAATTTTAAGGCGTTTAATTGCTGAAATGACTTCTTCATTAGTTACCTTTACATGCGGGAGATCATCTGCTTCTTTTCTATTTAAATCTTTAAACTTACCAATTTCACTGGAAAAATCTACATCGTTCACAACAAAACTTTTCTGTAACAAACAGCAAATGTCAGGATTAGACGTGTAGGATACCCCATTCTCTGTCAATGAGGCTATGCTACACTCATTTTTCACTTTGTTACCTGTCAACTTATTATAAAACTGACCATAAAGATTTGAAGAAATATCATTATCAAAAGAAGACTTAAAATGCTCACGCTTAGAAAAACGAATCTGATTATTTACCTTATTTCTAACTTTCTTGTATTCCTCCCACGTTGATGGCCTTCTAAAAATTCTGAATTCTTTGCGCAAGTGGTCTCTCCTATGCATGGATTTCCTAATATCTGCTGTAACCATGGGGCTGGTTTTCCTTTACCTCTTAATTTCAGGGGGGGTGCTTGCTCATTTAGAGTTTCCACGGTTACTTTAACAAACATTTCTAATTTATCATCGGAACTTACCGCCATACCAATTTGGTCAATGGGACCACTTGATATATCTTCATTTACCTGCTTCCAATCAACATTCTTATAATTTCTAGTATTTACAAATTTAGGAAGAAACTTTGCTTATTAATCTTACGAACACAATAAATTAATTCATGATCACTTAATCCTACACTTATAAGACCTGACTGAATAATATTTTCATTGTGATTTACATAAACATGATCAATTAAAGTAGCTGACCTATTATTAACCCTAGTAACAGATTTTCAATTGCACCAATCCATGTGATCTAGTGAGAATTTTGAAATGATTTACTGGTAATGTCTTCTTACTCAAATCAATGTTGAAATCACCTAGAAAAAATAATTCATTAGCTTCCAATTTTAAATTATTTACTAAACTATCAAAACAATCTGAAAATTCTTCTAACTTTACGTGTGGAGCTTTATAAACTGCTGTAAAAATCATTGGTTTTACATTTGGAAGCCAGAATTTAACTGACTGCAAACTCTACATCCATCGGAAATTTAACTTTACACTCAACTACACTTGACATGAACTTCTCAGCAATATAAATAAACTAACCTCCCCTACCCTTTCACGATCAAATCTAAGCATTTTATAATTGTCAACAGTTAATAAAACCATCTGGAACAGATTCATCTAAATATGTTTCACAGCAAGCAAATATATCAAAATTGTACGTGTCAAGAATAACCTCAACTGATCTATATACTTATCCAACTTACGTATATTAAGATGTCCAAGCTTCATTCCTTTTTGCAATACTGGTAAACCTTTAGCAACATCATCATTACTTTGAGACTCTTCGTCGACATCATGATTAAAAAGATCGTGTACACTTAGAGGGGGAAATAAACAATTCATACAGTACCATCTCGGCGAAACTCTTCTTGTTCTAATCTTCAGTTCATAGACATCTTGAACACCACATTGAAGACACTTGCTGGTATTCCAATTGACTATACACTTATTGCATTCCCATCGTCCAAGCAATGAATCGAATGTCTCATTGCTCATATTTATACACATTCGATGAAAAAAAGCTTTACATACGTAACACTTTAGGCTTTTATTTTTATATTTCTTCTGCAACTTACACACGGTACAATACTTAACCATTCTGAATGAAAATGAATCACTATTAA
Organism: Sweltsa coloradensis; assembly: GCA_024449915.1. Classification (NCBI taxonomy): domain Eukaryota; kingdom Metazoa; phylum Arthropoda; class Insecta; order Plecoptera; family Chloroperlidae; genus Sweltsa; species Sweltsa coloradensis. The sequence continues at coordinate 5,130 of JAMZAV010012766.1, read as the reverse complement.
AATCGAAAAGGTCTTATATAATTCAATTAACCTTATTCTGCTGTCAAGAAAGTGTAAACAAATAATATTGACACTTGGCTATAAAACAAAATAACAAACTTTAAAGTAGCTTATGAGGTTCCCTCAGTAAATTTTAAAGACTTTAAATCCCACAAATCTGTAAAATAATGAACGGAGTTTACGTCAACTACTAAGTATTATACTATAATAGACTATATAATACCTTGTCTTAGGTACAAGTAAGGTTTAAAAATGATTTAAATCTAATATGAACTATTTACTTCTGTCAGAATCAAATAAAACTTCAATTGTCTATGTTATTTTTCAGCTTTACCCACACAATTGAGTAAAACAACTAATTATGCTGTAAATAATGAAAACTAAAACTTCCCTTCAATGTCACTCGTAGTATAATTCTAGAAGATCAAGATGCAGTCAAAATTTGATGTGATTTATTTTAACAGCTGTTTATATAATGAATAATAAACTTTATCAGACCTGTGGTATGTTGGTACTTGATATGGTAGAAGATAACAATTCAGTAATGTTACTCTCCAACATAGAGGAATGAAATATTTTTTAATTGGATAAATCATGTGCAATATCAAGTCAAATTGAATTCTAACTACAAGATCAAACCACCCAATCTTTTAATATTTTAGATACATCGATAAAATATGAACAAAATAAAGAACACATTTAAACAGGCGAACGACTTGTTGCTTTTGTTACGACACGTCGACAAATGTGAGGTGACACAACATCAACGGGATCCACCCACTGAAGGAACTTCGAAGTGAACTAGTAAAACTTTTGTTCTCAATAATATATTTTTTAACTCATTCAGACCACGTGTCCATTATAATGGACATAACAATTTTGATTTTTTTAAAATTAGTCTTAAAGTTTTTTTCAATTGGCCAATAAAAAATTCAAAAAAATTGGGGAATTCAAATTCGCATATTTTTTACCTCATTGCGATAGGACGAATAGTACGTTTTTAGAGAAGATTGAAAATTGAAATGTGTAAAAACGGCAAAAAAAGTTTTTTTAGTTTTTTCCCGGAAATTTAAAATATTACTAGTATTGCCAGTATTTGAGATACAGAAAATCCAAAATATGCAAAAAATTCCGAAACAAATCTAGTTTTAGAAATGCACTTAAATTTACATTTTAACATCAAACGTTGCTTTTATTCGAAATCCAAAATTTCCCATAATTCGTTAAAATATTACAATGAAAAATATTAAAAAAAATACTAAAATTATCAGAAAAAATCACGGAATGTTAATTTTAAGCTTAAAATATCCTAATTCGTGCCAATTTAATTATGGTCTGAATGAGATAAATATAGGTTTATTACCTAAAAAGGGGGTTTCATGATTGGAAGAGCGTAGCGAGCGAAGCGAAGATTCCATTTCACTTCACTGGAGTGGAGAAAAAAATCGGAATGTTTTGTTTTTTTTTGTTTTTTTTCTGTATTTTTGTGTGTTTGTCAGCACTATTCCGTTAAACCGATACTCCAATTGCGATGAAATTTTCTGGAGGCCTTCGAAATCTCTGAACTTAGAACTGCCACGTTTTTGAGCGCAATCTTAAAATTGTTTCACATGAAAATCGCAATTTTAAGATTTTACGATTTCTAGAACTTATAACTCATTCACAAGTTTTTGGAAAACCCTTTCGAAAACAACTATGTAGATATAGTTTATTATTAATTGTTTACAATGTCCTAAATATGATGAGGTAAATGAAGTATGAAATAAAAATAATAAATACAAAATAAAATGGGGTGGGTGGGTCCCCTTGGGGACCCACCACCCACCCCCTTTAGGACCAGGAGCAATTGCTCCTGGTCTTATATGGTCAGCGCGCCACTGGCTGTATATAATGCCAACCTTGCCAGATGTGATGTCAATGTTTAGGAGCATCAAAATATCATGATTTTATTCGTACACTTCATAAATACTTTATTTTCAGGATATATTGGGCTAGGCTTGGCTTGAAATAGTCGTGTTTTTTTTAAAATCAATTTTAGAGACCGTTATTTTATTTACTTTTTGCCGATCCTGTGGCCATAGTGCGTGGGCGACAGTGCTGCGATCCTTCGCCGACCGCCACCTTAACTGGTTCCACCTATACTACACAATGTCGAACATTTCGGCCAACGTGGCCTTGGTCACCGACCGTTAAAGAATACTTTTCGTCTATTTGGCTATTTCCTAGCTGTAGGCTAGAATAAATAGAAGATTATATTTGAAGATAATGTTTTTATTAGGTACTGTTGTGTTCGGTCTAGGCGGATTTTTCGTTGCCATACTAGCATTTGATCTTTGGACTGTGGGAAACCACGAAAACCACGTCAGGATGATGGAATGGAAGCTGTCTCGGAATCTCAAAGTATCATTCTTAGTTTGGAAACTTGCGAATTATTCTGTGCTTCTTTTGAGTCTTGATTAAATGTTGAGTTAAAGATCAAGTTGTTAGATAAATGCTGTCGAGGAGCTTTCTTGATTAAATGCCAATTCTAGATCTCAATTGCAGATTCCCTAGAGTTGTAAATTGTTTGGTTCCATGTAGTCCTCCAACATTGCCCTTATGCCACATTGGCACAGCAAAATGGATAAGGGTAGTTTCTTGTTTCTTCTTGTCAATTATTATTATATATAATAGTATTGTATTTTGTGAATTGTGATACTATTTAGTTTGATCTGTTATAACTGTGGTAGAAATGCAGTTTGAAATCTTAACTGTCTAGTACTTTTGCCAGTTTGTATTTGTAGTAAAGCATGTACTATGTGTCAATGAGGTAGGCAAGTGGTTGTACTTTAATGCTAGTTTTTGATGAATAATATTAGCTAGCTGGTTATGTCTGTAGCGTAAGGTAATCTGTTTAATATAGCAATTGTCACCATGAAAAGATGTGTTCAATTGTTTCACACGTTACACTTCATTTCCTACATTTATCGATTATCGTGTACACTGACAGATCTTTTTTTTAAATATACATATAGATAGTCTATATTTGTTTATCGCAATCACTCATAACTTGAATAGCCGGCATAAAACCTTTTTTGCCAAATATTTCCCCATTGTTTAACCACTTATTTCATGCCTTAATATTGTATCCTTTGTGTAGTTAATAAAAATATTTAACGTCACGATCATTTGTTTAGTTTTTAGATCGCAGATAGTTGCTGTAAAACATTGTTTACAGAGTCCGAGTGCAGGCAGTTTAGTTTTACTTTATGAGCTATTTCAAAACTGTCTATTGTTGTGCATAAATTATATACATACACATGATGGTTTAGTTGGACAATAAAACTGAAATTTAAAAAACATCTTAAGTTTACATATAGCAGTTAGTTATAGTTTTTAGCTTGCACCCACGAAATCTACTTGTAAGTTTGCCCCCCCCCCCCCCCCAATTTTCAAAACGTTCCTACGCCTGCTTATGATTTCTGATCAGGTTGAATACAGCAGAGTGTGAAGGTATTTTCAGGCCTCCACTGTGCCTACAACAGGATTATAAATAAATTAAACTTAATTAAAACAATTAATAATAAAATAAAAAAAATAAAAAAAATAATGCAGGCATTAAATCACAATGGATGAAGTATTTTTTTAATACAAGAAGGTGTACAAAAAATAAGAATGCCGGACATTTTGGCAACCTTGGATGAGGCCTATACCCTATACAACGGTTTGTTTTGACCCGCGCCTGGGGGCATGTGACGCAGGTGGATGGGGACCTGCTGAGCTGACAAAGCCGGCCGGGCGAGGTTAGACACTCGGTTAGAACACGTGTTGTATTTAGTAAGGGGTTGACATTCTGTGTGGATGAAGTGTTCGCAGATTTGTTCTAGCACAGTGACAGCTCGACAAGTGTTTTATGTACTAATTTAATTAATGTGATAGTGAATAGCATTACAAGGTTTGTCGAGATATGTGAAGAGTATATGGATGGCTCGGGGGACTACAGTTAAAAAACATACCTATATAGTTGAAATGTGGATTTTGTCTTCTTTTAGGCTCTAGTAGTTTTTAAAGTTAGTGATACGTGTGTCATACAAAGAGACGGCAAACATACCGAATAATTCTTAGTTTTATAAATAATTACAGACTACAGTTAACATTAAACAAACATAGTTGAAGTGTGGTTTTTGGGTCACTTTTAGGTTCTAGGTTGTTTTTTAGTTCGTGATAAGTGAGTCATACAAAGAGACGGCAAACATACCGAATAATTCTTAGTTTTATAAATAATTAATGTGTGTCGCGTAAGTTTTTTAATGTGGATATATTGAACAACAAATCAAAATCAGGTTTATGATACAGAAATGTGGTTTTCATTTTAAATCCGTGGGTTAAAATTCGCGTTACAAATGATAACATTGTTCATATCCTTACAATGATAAAGAAATCATTAAAGTCGAATCACTTCTAGTCAAAGTGTCCACAGTATCCGTATGCGACTTTAAACCAATATATCGTTGGTCTTTACATGTGGAGAGTAACAAAACTGTTGCCTAGCAGTGTTGAGAAATAAATGTTACTAATATGCTCGAACCCATCATTTTTAGTAATACTCGAATTTGCACGCAAATTTGTGATTTTTTCCGATTCGTGACAATATAAGCACTCTGTGTCGGCATCCATTGATGTTGATGTACATTCATTACAACCCACACCTTTTAAGATCACCTTTCCTGCCACTAAACTGTTTTATCCAGGCTTCTTTTTCTTAATTTTTCTTGAGATTTTTCCTCTGTTCACTTTCTGTGTATGAAAGCTCGAAAGTGAAGGGAGCTAATCCTAAATCCTGTACATACCCTTACCAAAATTATAAGCAGTCAAAGATGTGCCATAACGTTGTCAAAAGGTTGTTACAGCGCTGAAACATAGTCTAAGATGAGAAGACTAAGTTTTGGATGGTATTAAAAACATCCCCAAATAGTAGTCTAAGAATCTACCCCAAAACATTACCAAAAATCGCTAAAAATAGGTAACATAGTCACGCCATTCGCTAAAAATAGTCAAAATGTTGAAAGTATCTACCCAAAACTTACAAAAATCGCTAAAACATAGTGTAAACTAGTCACACAATTCGCTAAAACATAGTCAAATAATAGT
>JAMZAV010012765.1:0-17734 GCA_024449915.1 Sweltsa coloradensis | reverse complement strand
TACTAACTTTTCGTCGCGGGTACAGGGTTACGTAAATGTACTATTTTGAACTCAAGGTACTCATTCTATGTGTGCACATGTGTAAATAAAAATTCTCGAAGTCTATGTAAATAATGTGTAATAATCCTAACTCACCAGTTTAACACATGCCTATGTGTGACGCATTATAATATAAACTACGAGATTTTTGAGATTTTTTCGTGTATTTGTTTGCGATATTTGCAATGTATTTTATGTGTATCCGAGTCTAAAATGCCCAAACTTATTTTTTTTATTGGTTGTTATCTTGTGTATCCGGTATAATTTATTTTCAATTAATATTCTGTCGAATTTGTCAATCCTAATGTGAAAATACGTTCTATTTATTTTTGTTGGGGGTTTGTTACATGTCTTTGGTTTTCTCCCGTTTTTTTTTTTAATTATTGTTCCCTGCGTTAGAGGCGAGCGTGTAAAGTATGTCAAACATCACATTACTAACGTATTTCGTCGCGAGTTGTACGACGGTACGTGAATGTACATAGTTGAACTCAATGTATCTCATTCTATGTGTGCACATGTTGTGCACATGTTGTGCACACATTTTATGAGAAGAAGAAACTAGATAACAGTCAATATGAGGTGCATAGAAAAGCCCGCATTCCAATTGCAGGTAAAAAGAAAGGAGGGGGAGTTCTTATTGCTGTCAACAAAAAAAGTGACTTCTAATCGACGGAGGAGTTTGAAACTGCTGACTTAGAAATGATGTGGGTTGAAATAAAAATGAACCTGAAATCCAGTCTATATGTAGGGTGTGTTTATATCCCTAAGGCAACACCATTGCTCTTTGAAAAGGTTAGAGACAACGTTTTGAAATTGGAAGAAAAAACTTCGACATACGGAAAATTTTAATGTTGTGTGGTGACTTCAATCTACCAGATATAACTTGGAAGTCTAAACATCAAGATAAACTCACTGACCTGGACCGATTACCAACAAAACTCTGTAGTGAACCAATGTTTATTAAATTTTATAAGTGAAGCCAATCTATCACAAAAAGTCTTGTTTCCTACCAGTAATACCACTTCCTTGATCTTTTATTTGTAAATAATCCAGACGCGAGGTTACCGTCATAAACGTTGAACCAGCAGTTATTTCTGACCATTTTCCTTTTTTTGTGTCATCTTGTTCTTCCACATATGAAGTTGAACGACAAACCATCAGGACGCGAGACATAAACTGGAGGAAGGCTGACTTAAATAAACTTCGTGATAATCAAAATGAGTGTGACGGGGATAGAATGGATCTATTGACAGATGTGAACGACAAGTGTGACTTATTCTACAATCTTTTAAAACGCAAAAATACCAGAACAGTGCCAGTGACAAAAGTCAAAGAATAAATATCCAGTTTGGTACGAAAAACCCATGTTCTTGCGGCATTAAAACTTTAAGAAGAGTCATCAAATGTTCCAAAAAAACCGGTTTGGATTGTCATAAATTTGATCACCAAATCAAAGAACTAACTTCAAAAAACTAAAAAACATGAAATATCGTCCAATACCTTCACAACATGAAGCAAAAATTCCAGAAAACCCCAAATTATTGTGGTGCTTTGTCAAGAGAATAACTAGATCAAGGAGGATACCTACTGAAGTGAAATAAATGGTATTACTGCGAAAGTGTAGAATCGTGCTCCCACCTTTTTTCGGAGTTTTTTAAAACAATTTTCACTCCGAAATCACAAGGAAATGTGGTTCTACCTAATCCTTTGACCAGATTGATAGTGAATGCCCATTTTCAATGTTTCTTGTGAAGAAGTGAAAGATAGCCTTGGCAAACTTGTTAATGGAAAATCGCCTGGGCCAGACCAAATACCGGTAAATGTGATCAAACACTGTAGAAATGCATTATCTATTCCACTTTCAAAATATTTAACTGTGTTTTAAATGAAGGAACGTTTCCCTCACGATGGAAACATGCTAACGTTACCCCCGTTTAAAGAAGGAAGAAAAAACTCAGTAAACTAATTACCGGCCTATTTCGTTATTAGCCATATTTTCAAAAGTTTTTGAAGGTCTCATTTCTAAAAGATTAAATAATCATGGGGCCCAGACTACATATCACCAAGTCAGCATGGATTTATGAAAAGAAAATCAACTGTTACTAATCTTACTGAATTCACCCACGATATTTCAACGTCCCTAAACTCAGGTTTCAAATTGATGCTGTCTACACGGACTTCAGTAAAGCTTTTTACAGTGTTGATCACGATCTTCTCCTATTTAAATTAAAATCCTTGGAATTACCGGTAAAATTCATCAAATTATTGAAAGCTACCTTACTGGACGAACTCAGTCAGTTGTCATTGATACAATAAGATCATCTTTTGAAAGTGTAACATCTGGAGTGCCGCAAGGTTCAATTTTGGGTCCCTACTCTTTACCCCGTTTGGGGAATGAAAATACCGTTTGGTTTTTTGTTTATCAAGCTGTCTAATGTTTGCTGATGATCTTAAGATATATCGTCCAATACGAAGAGATGTGACCGTGCATGCCTGCAGTCAGATCTGGACGCGCTTGCAGAATGGTGCAGAACATGGAAGCTTTAAACTTAATGTATCTAAATGTGCAGTCATTACGTTTACAACAAAAACAAAACATGTTAAATTTTATATCTACAGTCTCAATGATCAGATTTTGGAAAAAGAGTCACGAAAGTCAAGGATTTAGGTGTCATCATATCTCATGATCTTTCATTCTCGAATCACCTTTCTAACATTATTCCGAAATCATTTAGATTGCTTGGTTCTTAAGACGAAACTGCTCAAAGAATTCTCCAAAACCACTATGCGAAAGTTGTACCTCTCTCTTGTTTGGCCTCATTTAGATTATGCTAGCTCTATTTGGAACCCCTATCAAATCACCAAAAATTCAAAAATGTAGAAAGGGTCCAACAGTGTTTCATAAACATCAATGTATAAAAAGTAACATTCTGTATCATAGGGTAGATTATGCACAACTTTGTAAAGATGCTAACCTAATGACATTAGAAAAACCCAAGGATCTATTCCGACATGGTTTACCTTTACAAATTGTAAATAATTTAACAAACACTAGTTTAATTCTTGGGAAATTAAATTTCATATACCTCCCAAACATACACGCCTTCACAAAACTTTTCAACCAGCCCTAAGTCATCTCGACCCATAAAAATTCATGCATCAACAGATTACAGCATTCTTTAATATGTTAAAACCTCTTGAAAGGGAAAAGACATTGATCTCTACTCTCAAAATATTTTAAATTTAAATCTGTGATCACTCAAGCATTAGGATATTAACGTTTAATTTACTCACTAGCTTATTTCCATTAGTATTTTTCTTTATTATAAAATGTTCTTCTATTTTCTTTCAAAAATATCTCTAATTCATTTTAATGTTAAAAATTTTGATAGTTTTTAATTTAAATTGTAATTTCACATGTTTTAATGAGTTAAATGTATTATTTTGTGTTGTATATTTTAATGTCTATTAGTATATTTTCTATCCATTAGGTAATGCTATGATTTGCACTTGTGGAGTAATTGTACTCTGTTGTGATATGCTTCTGATAAATAAAATAACTTTGTTTACAAGGAATAACGTTCTGAGGTAGGGCTATATTGCATAGAAGTGAGCGTATAGCGTAGCATTATAATAAATAATAAATTCATATTTAGTCTACCCACTCAGTCATATAACTGATTTTCAGTGGGGGACAATAAATTAAAGCGATCAATCCAACCCTGCAGGCCCGACGTAATCGACGAGTGAGCGATAACCAACCAAAGATCAATATTTTAATACGTATAGGAAATCTAGTAATCAGTAGTATGGACAGTGCGCCCGCGTATAAACGCCAGAATCAACAAGGCCGATTCAGAACAACTTAAATTTATTATGTGCCTCGTTGCTAGGACGGCTGAAACGGCACCGTTGCTAAATCAGCAGTTAAAACCTTCTGACTTAACGGGAATCGAACCATGGACCTTCTGTATTGGAAGCAGAGATTCTTACAACAATACCAACGAGCCACCACATACACATTTTGAGTTTCAGTGCTTTGCTCTAAAGAAATTAAATTCACTTCATATCTGAATACGAGTAACATTAATTATTATATTTTATATATATATTATATATATTATTATTATAATCAATTAATTTCATTGAGATTTCGAACGCCGAACGTCTCGGACCAGCGCTCTTATCCTATGTGCCACATCTAACGGTGTGACTGTGTTATAAATTAACATAAATAATAATGACCTAAGTTTTAACATTTGACACCTAGCTTTGACCTGCCATTCGCGCAATGTGGTTGGTACAATGATACCTCGTCGGCGCTCGTCGGGAAGCTTCTGTACGTACCAATGTCAGTTTCGGAATTTATTGCGGGCGACTTGAGACAAATATAATTATGTACAATCTGTCCTGCATAATAACTTCTAGCAAAATACTCTTGATTCATAATTTATTCTTGAGATGCGCCCCTGTTGATGAAAGTGCAGTATTCGGTACAATACGTGGTTGATTTATTAATCTTCTACATTACACTACTACCTTGCTAGGACATCTAGCTTTAGTGTGTGTATCGAACTCTTGTCCGGTTGGGTACACAACTTTGTAAGACCTGCCGTGGTGTAATTCGCAGAAAAATTTATTATTTTATTATGCTGAGCAGCCCTACTTATTGCACAATACCAATTAATGCGTATTTTTTTTGTATAAATAACAATGCATTTTAGTTTCATTTAGTTATCTAACCGGAAATTTACTATCAAATTCCTACGTCATTCATGTGGAGCTTTTTCATCCTACGAGCTCAAGATAGACCAAATAAATTATGCATTTCGTTCATTCTGGAGTGACACAAATTTGGATAACTTACCAATTGCCGTGTTCAATATCAAATTAAATATGGTATCAAATTAGTATATTATTCATTTCAATTTACAACAATAAAAATAAGAAAACAACATAAGGATGAGGATAGAAACACTTGCTAGAATATCATCTTTGCATCTATGCAGGTTTGTGGCAATGAGGTTGACCTTGGCTGAATATTCGTCGTTGTAGCGAGTCGGACATTAATTAATCACGTCGAGCTGTCTATCTGTGCATTACCCCTCTCGCGGCTGGCGGCTAGTGCCATATTTGTATGCCGAAAAATCGAAGTGGGGATAAAAATGTTCACGCCTTTCCTCCCCGTCCTTCACCCGCAAGATTGTAAATTTCCAACAATTAGTTCCTACGGGTGGTTATAATCCTGTTAACTTGAATTTTCAGGAGGTAATTTCTCCTGCAAACTTCAAAATCCCTGCAAGCAAACGTACTATGGAGAACATTAGAATCTGATTGGATGAAAGTGTTGGCAAAGCAAAGGATGCCATCAAGAAAAACTCATTAGATTCAGATGAAGAGGATGATGGAGAGGAAAGAAACTATGAGATCCTGGATGATGACGATATAGAAGGTAGGGAATCAAAATTGTGTTTTAAGCTTGTCCAGTAGGCCTACTACATGAAACATAGGCCCTAATAATATTTTGATGAAAAACATAAAGAAAACCTAAGAACATATTTCCAGGCAATTGATCGATTGACCAGAATAAATAGATCCCTGTACAGTGGGGGAACTTCGTTTCATGGGCCAGCCCGCAAAAATTTCTATGGCCCCCCCCCCCCCCTAACAGATACATAAAAAACTTGCATAGGCTAGGACACTAAAAGTTCCTAAATATCCGCTACATTTCATCTTCAAACCGCTAGATTCACAAAACGTTCATTTGAGCAACGAAAACAACTACAATATTTTCCTAACAGGGTGAATACTGTTTTTTTAACTGAGTTTTTTTAACGGGGCCCCTAAACGGCCTGGGCCGCCCGCAATTGCGGGGGCCCCTAGTTCCGCCACTCCCCCTGTACCTTTGTCATGTGTTTGTTTGAGGAACAGGCCACATGTAGAAGGTCTATAGTCTAATGTGTGTGCGACGTATTGCGGGTCGGGAGGAAGGGACGGGCGGCCTGGATGGAGGTGCAAATCACTCCATTCAACATGAAGGAGGAACGGAAGAGGGTCACTTTGACACTGAGGGTAACTACCACTGGAACAAGGAGAAGCTGCTGCAGACAACTGGCTGGAGAACTTTGACTGGGTACGTGATTAGATTTTATTTGGTTTATTTGGATTAAGGAGCATCAACCCTTAGGTCATAACTCATAATGCACCACTCTAGCCTAAGGGATATTTGGGAAGGAGGAGGGGAGCCCATGCTGGTCAGAACCAGCCACGGTTAAGGGCGTCATCTTCTTGTCATCGCATGGCGTCATCAAGGGAAGGGGGAGGTGTCTCCGACGACGATTGCCAGAGCTCGCCTCTAGATTCGGGGAGAAACATACTCCCCTCTTTCTAGCTGGTGTTTGCAAGGTGGACTTTTTTTATTCCTCGCCTTGTACAATTAGCAGAGGAGCCATGCTCTGGGCCAATTCTACCCGGGCCCAGATTAGAGATGCGTTCCGTTAGTAGACTTTTAGATGATGAACCCGCACAGTTACATGGACATTTAAAAGTTGCTTCATCATTTCATGGACCCATAATATGGAGAAAAAACTGGGTGGGTCTACCGGTAATTTGAATGTAGGCGTGGGCAGCTATATTCATGGATTATACCTATGGGAGTGTTTCCCAAATAACCAAATGGAGGCCTTGAATTAACCTTTATTTTTTTTTATTGGGGTGAGCAAAGGGAGGACTTCGATTTCACTGACCCCCCAAAAAAATTAGCTCGGGTGTTTTTTTTTTTTTGTTTTTTTTTGTTTTTTTGCTTTTCACCGGGCAAACGGCCAATATGCGATCTTTATGAAAATTGTAGAAAACCTTGGAAATCTCTGAACTTAGACCTGCCACGTTTTTGGTTACAATCGAAGAAACATTTCTCAGAATATCGTACTTTACGATTTATTTTATTTTAGTGCGATATTTTGTGACATTTGGGCCAATTCTGACCAAAGGTGGGGCTACAACGTTCATATTTTACAATGGACACAAAGGAGGTAATGGTGAAGTATGCCTTTTGAAAGAAAAGTTGAAAAATTTTTGCCAGAATCCATAGAATAAAGGTTTTATTATGAGTTTTTAAGGTATATAATAACAATTAACAAGTAGCCAACAATAGAAACTTGACAACAATCACCTACAATGCATACAAAAACACTTGCAAAAGTAAAATGATCCCATTTCCAACTAAAAAACTTACAAAAAGCTCATCCATCAACGCGACTAAAAAAGCGTTCGCGAAGCGGACTAGTTTATTTATTAGTAGGTATTATTCAATGATTATTGTGTACAATCATTAGGAATATCACAACGAGCATAGCTATGAAGTTAAGTTAGACTTAGGGACCTAACATTTTTTTGTTTCACTGAAAACGGGTTGCAAAAGTTAGTCAATTAATTTTTGTTACGCCTACCTAGCCTTCTTATTTATTTTTTTACAAATCAAGCTAAACTTTCTTATTCATATTTAATTGAAAATTTGCAAAAATTTCCATTTAAAAAAACATCATTTTTAGCATTGCCCTTGGCAATGGCCAAATTTAGCATGTCAATAATTAGCAAAAATGAAAAATGATCTGAGACATGACATGAGAAACACCTGTCATACGTTGGTCTATCAGCTCTGAAGGCAATTCAGTATTTTTTAAATTTTGGTTATAGCCATCCAGTTTCGTATGTACTCTGATATCAGTTGACTTATGCAGGTGAAAAACCCAAAAAGCCCACGGGAGAAGAGAAAGAGGACCCGCGATAGCGATGATTCAGACTCTGAATTGTGAGCCACATTCGACCAAAGTACCGGTCTACCCAAAAAGAGCTGGGGTGATGAAACCAGGGGAAACTTGGCCAAGTCATTGGGGAAGACTAGGTGGGTAGATCCTACGCACGCTGCGTCAGTGGGCCAAAGTGTATTAGGCCTACTTGTATATGTAGGCTAATAATATACTTTATTTAGCATGTTTGCTACAAGTTTCAAACATTGGTACATTTTTCCTTTGTTCATCAAGTACTACCCACGATGACGGGAGAAACTAGGGCGCTTCAACTGGTTGATAATATTGTGCCATAAGCAGTGTTGGGGAAGGAACTTTTAAAAAGAACGCGTTCTCGTGAACGCGTTCGTTTTTTGTGAAATTTTCAGTGAACTTACTCTTTTTTTAAATGAATGAACTTGAACTTTTAAAAGTTCTTTCCGAGAACGAACTTTTCAGTTTTAGAAAGTTCATTTGAAAGTTCTTTCCGTGTGTCGAGCAGCCGTCGACGCTTTAAAACAATAAAAAAATCGTTGTTCCATCGTATGCCTAAGTATCTGCCAAAAATTTTACAAGCTGGCGACGAGAATGTTGTACAAATCATCAACACAAACAAAGACAGCTCAACACTTCATAAGTCTCAAACTCGCGAGTAATTTGGTACTCGAACACCTCTAATGTTTTTCCTCGTTTTTTTTCTTTTATTTTACGCCAGCCTTTAATAAAATAGTGATTTTTTTTACAAAAGATTTTTAAAAGAACTTAGTTCATATTTTCTACGAACTTGAAACTTTTTTTAAAAGTTCATTATTTGAGCGTGAACGAACTTTTTAAAAATTCATTTAAAAAAAAACTGACTCAACACTGGCCACAAGTGATTGCAAAGAATTAATTGAGTTTGGGGTGTGTGTGATGATTAGATATATTTTTAAATCTAAGATCAGAGCTAAGAGAAAATGAAAAGATATGGTAATGAAAACTTAGAGAAATTATTTATTTGAATGAAAAAATAAAAATGTGTTTGATGTGAAAAAATTTTTTTGACAAATAGGCTACTTTAAAATAAAAAAATTTTAGAAAGTTTGTTGCCATATCATAAAAATGATAAGAGTTATTTTTTTTATTTTTGCAATCAAAAAAGATTTTTTGACTGGGCCATATTCCCCCCAGGTATGTTCCTACCCGCTAATGTTTAGGCCTAAGGGGGAGTTGCGGGGGCCCAGAAAAGACGTGATTCAGAGCGATGGAGAAGGAGAAAGCTGGACAACCGAGGGGAAATCAAGAAACCCAACAACAAGTGACGGACCTCACCGAGCTAGCTAACAGGCTCCTCCTAAGTTTGGGAAATATGGACTCTCCCAGGAGAACATGAGAGATATTGACAAGGTAGGTTTTCTGTAGCACTACCTTAGCAAGTAGGCTATTGAAGAGCTCCGAGCCTGGGTTATTCTTTTTCAAAATGATTTGAACAATATTTTATCTAATAGATTTTTCTATCAGTGTTGTTAGGATTTATTTAAATTTTTTTTGTAACAAACAACACACCGGTATTTTCTTTTTTTTTACTCATTGACTATGAAATGTATTTAGATTGTAGACCTATTGTTTTTTTTGGGGTTTTTTTTCATTACCGGGGTTTCGTCATTTTTCAAAACCATAATATTGAGGGGGGGGGGGGGCTCGGCCAGTACAGCCGCAGGAGGGGGGGAAAGGTTTTTTGGCAATGGATATTGATTAAAGTCTGTTATAACATTTAACCAAGAAGTCTTCTTTGTTTTTTTTACAAAATTAAAAACTTATATAGGTCCCTCTCGAGAACGTTGTTCTAATTTGGTTATCCATGCACCAGGGGTTTAGAGGCAGCTAAGAAGTCCGCCCCACCCCCACCCCCAGTGGCTGCGCCCCCCCCGGAAGTCCCCGGAATGTATGCCGATGACTTCGGTCCAGAAAACAGCGACGGAAGGGGGGTAGAAACGGGAGGGGGAATCTTTCCGGGGGAGAGTAGTCAGGCAGGGGCCGGTCAGGAGGGGGCCCCAAAGGAAGGGCCCCGAAGAGGAGGGGAGAGCAGTCAGGCCAAAAAAAAAAAGATGGGGTGAGGAAGAGACAAAAAACGAGTACAGCTGTAAAGAACCGGATCCACGGTGGGTTTTTAATACACGCCCAGAATCAAAACGACGTGAGAAATAGGGCGCTTTAACCGGTTAGGTCATATTGCCCCCTGTGATAATGAAAGTTTATGAGATGAGTTAAAGGTATGTTTGGATTTGATTGATTATTTGATTGTTTTCTGAGTGATTAACAAAATAAAATGATATTTTTAATTGGGGAAAGGGGGACGGTTGGGAAAACAAGAGAACATAAAGTCCAGCCTTTCACCTGTGATGACAACTGCAGCTAATTTAAAATTTTTTTTCCAACCTGTCAAACCCCCTTTCCAATCGAAACTTTTAAAGAGCCGTTTGGGCCTTTTTTACACAAATTTAAAAAAAAATGGGGTGATAAATAGCAAAACAAAGTTACTATGTGAAGAAAAAAACTAGGAAAACGCTTAAGTCCCGCCGCGTTGTTGGGATGACGTAATTGGTGCATTGAGCTGCCATGTGTTATGCCGATTTTCTGTTGTTCTGTGAAAAAATTATTATTAAGTTGAAGATTTTTTTTAATTAAATTAAATTAAATAAAAAATTAACTTTATTTTTTATTTTTTTTATTAATCTTTATTTAACTAATTTTTAAAAATAAAAAAATCGTAAAATTGCGATTTTCATAAGAAATAATTGTTCGATTGCGCTCAAATTGTACACGAATATATTAATTCATAAAATTAAGGTTTTGTGAAAAAATCATTACAATAGGCCTCCGAAGTAGACTGGGCGCAGCCCTAGCGGCAGAAGTGTGTCAACTGGGAAGGTGACGCGTGCTGCGGGAAATGGCTGGTAAAAGATAGGGATTTAAACGCGCGAGGAAAACAAATTAATCGCTAGCTTTGTACAAGGTGGTACAACTACAAGTAGATGTATTTGTTTGTGTTGTTAGATGTGGTGACTGATACGTGAGCAAGCAAAACCCTAGAAATTTATCAACTGGTCTTCGAATTAACAGAGGGAAAGTAAAAGGGTTTTAGAAGACTGGAGTAAACTTTTATTTTAAAAAAGGGCCTACAATATTAAAATACTAGAGGGATACCACTATTCTACTAGGCGTTTGATAAAAGTACAGACATGCCCTGAGTTATAAATTTATATTATTTAAGTGAATTACCTTGGGATTTCAGCTAGGCCTACACGTAGGTCAAAAATCCCAAGTCATATGATTCATGAACAATACACTAAAACCTTCATCGACAAAAAATTATTAGAGATCATGGCATGCAAAGCATTATTGGCATAACAAATTAACATAATTTAGACTGGACAGTGGACATAATGTCCAGATAGGCCTACATACATTACACATACCTACACAGGGGTGGGGCGACTCTTATATCCCCCCCCCCCCCCCCCATTTTACTGACATAAGCAATAGTTATAAGTTAAACTTACGTTTTTTATGGGTTAAAAAAATTAGCCTTTTGGAGTGACACCAATAACATAGCCGTGCTCATAAGTTCATAACACCCTTCCCCAAAATAACCCCCTTCCACCCTTCTTTTACGCCAAAAGAAGTAATTTATGTTTATGAAGTGTGCACAAAAGACATTTTTTCAGCATTCCATTGGGCCTTACTTGGGTTTAATTATGCACTAATGTTCACCCTTGAACTTGATTAGTAAAATCACAAAATTTAGTGCATTATAAAGATAGTAGATACTATTAGCCTATATGCAAAAAAATTCACTGACAATGCCTGGGCCCCTAAATATTTTTCACAATTGAAATGTATTACAACAGATTTGTGAGGGTTTCGTCAAGTAATTTGAGTGCACCCTTTGAAATACGTTTGCATTAATAAATTTGTTTGTGTTACAAACAAACGATGCATTAATGTCCACTGTTTTGAAACGGTATAAAATTAAAACATATGGGTTGATCCTTCAAGATAGCACCCCTCCCCCCCCCCCCCCGAATTAATTTGAGTATTTTCTCTTGAAATAAGTTAACTCTTTTGTGCACAAACTTGCACAATGTACTGTAACAAGCAATGTATTGTAGTGTACATTATTTCTTATTTGAAATTTTATAGGGTGAGGGGGGCGGCAACTTTTCCTACCCCAATTTAACGTCATCCTTGAGAAAGGAAAGTCCAAAGACTAGAGCAATTAATTTAAGTGAACTCATTACCTAGCATTCATCATATTGACAAACAAAACTTTTTGTTAGGATGCTGGTGACGGTTTTTTGTTCCGACAACCTCCTGTATGAAGTCTCGAGTGTTGTATGACCTGCATCCCCGTCTTAGTTGAATTAAATATAAATTATATAAAAAAGTACTGATTTTGTTGTTGTTATTTGTGAATGTTATAATAATATGGAACCAAATCTTGTGGTGTTTATAATTGCGGTTGCCATTTCTTTTATTTTGATTATGTTGGCATGACATTTAAGTATGTATCGTAAACAGTAGAAAATAAATAAGAGGCAATGTCGGGCTTACATAAAAATAATTATTGGCAGGCGACGTCCATGATCTATGAAATAGTAATGAACCAAATCTCCTTCAAAAATCAAAAATACCATCTGCAAATATTATTCATGCATCTAATTGTAGGCCTGCTCGAACATTTCTTTTCACCTGTATCAGTCGTCTTATTTGTTCCGTCTTATTTGTTCCTTTATATTTATAATCGTGTAATTTTGTGTGTGTTATAATTTTAAGGATCTATGCATTATTTATTCAATAATTTTAATAATATTATAATGATTTTGGTCCTGGGGTTTAAAGAGCGTACCGTGCACTTGCCGCATTCTAGCAACCTTTGGGGGGAAAGTACAAAAAAGTTAAGAAGTAATAAGCTACTATTATTTTTGTTTCAAATCTACATTATTTTCCTTTATTTAAGTGTTAATGTTCGTATAGCAGCTCCCCTTTTCCAACAAACCACTAATAAAGTGAGTAAAGTAATATTTATGTGCATCAATGTAGCAGGATCCTATGGTTTACACCAGCCATTTTCAAATCGTGTCACCTTCTAAACTCCTCTCGGGTGCCGCTAGGGATCGACGGTGGCGCGGCGCGCGGCTACTTCGGAGGCCTATAGGATAAAGCATGTAGGTGTTATAAGTCAAAGAATTGTTTTAAAAAAGAAAAAACTGTTTAAAAATTTTTATTTTCATGGAAAATAATTTTTCGATTACGCTCAAATTTCACACAAATATCTTAATTCTTGAAATTGAGGTTCTTTTAAAAAATCATTAAAATCGGATTTAAGCATGTAGGCTAGGTGTTATAAGTCGAAGAAATTTTTTTAAAACAAAAAAATCGTAAATTTACGATTTTCATGAGAAATAATTTTTTGATTGCGCTCAAAAACGTGGCAGTTCTAAGTTCAGAGATTTCGAAGGCCTCCATAAAATTTCTCGCAATTGGAGTATCCCGGGTTTTGCCGTAATCGTTTCATAAACACACAAAAATACAAAAAAAAGAAAGAAAAAAAAAAATTACGGATTTTTTTCTCCTTTGTAGTGAAATGGAATCTTCGCTTCGCTCCCCTACGCTCATCCAATTACTTAAAAAAATGTGTATGATGTGAATTAAATTTTGTTTAAATAGATTACCGGTACTTTGGATGAGAAATTTAGAAAGTTTGTCACATTAAACATATGATAGGAGTTCTTTTTTCATGTGATTGGGATCTAATTGCGTATGCAAGGCATCATATTTGGTACATTTTGCTAGCATGTACGGTTAATGGTACATCACCTGGTGTCACATCTAGGAATAACCTTTTCTCTGGTTAAGAGATATCCGTGAGTAGACGTGTGGGGCCCTATTCGAAACCACCTCTTCTTTACGTGAGAGTCGAGACGTAGGAGGACGATTTTATTAGTCGGTGTGGGCATCACACTAGCAATTTGTTATTTTGCACCACATCCCAAGATGCTTGTCGCAAGAAAGGAGAATGGATTGTTTTGACCTGAAACAACTCCGACAAGACAGCGTATTAATGCCAATACTTTTTAATGCATGTTGTTAAAGAATAGGCCTAAATGCGTAGTTTTAGTAAGTTTGCCCACTAAAGATTGTACATGTTTCTGATGTTTCAGAAGTGAAGTGGGGAGTTCAAATGGGAGAAGTCCAGTCCCGAGATCCACGGCCCTCACACCTCCGCCGAGATGCAAGGGTGGGTGGGACCAAGGTTACTTCAAGGAGGTGTGGGTACGCAAAGTGGGCCCCAGAGGGGGACTTCTACACGTCGCAGCGGATAGATTTTGAACTGTACTTGTAGATGTTGCGTCTGAGATATCTCGACGCATCGGACTGCACTAGGCGCGTATGTTCAAGCAAGCAGTGTTTAGTGCTAGCTAAAACATAATATGTTAAAGATAATGTTACAAACACAGTGCATTTTAGAAATATATTATAAATTATAATATTATTATTATTATTATTATTTTAGAAATTGTACAGATAATCAAATATTGAAGGTGCACAACCTCATAGAAAATTAGAAAGGGCCATGAAGCCCCAGCCCACAAAATGTCTAACTTATATGCTTAATTATACCTCTTAAAATCACATTATAAAAATACAATAGAAATAAATTAAACAATCCTTAACTTGGATGTTAATACCAAATATTTTTAGCTGAGCTGATTGTTTGCCCATCCTTTTTTTGTTAGTTGATAACCAGTAAATAACCATGGGTTTAAAATGTTGACCCCAAAATATTGCTTTATATTTTATCATGCATATCAATATCATCGTTTTTTCTTTAGTTCCAAGTCACTATCTTTCTATACACAAGGAAAACACCAAATGTTACTGATGGAGGGACAAGCGATTGACCCAGTTTTCATTCTGTATTGTATTTGATTGGTGTTTAAATTTTAAAACAATAGGGAATTTCCAACTCGGGAATTACACATAGGTAGTGTGATTTTGTGTGGGGTGATATTTTATTCATGGAATGCCATTATTAGTCTTAGAGAACATGTTTCAAATTCTAAAACATCAATGAAAAAGACAAACCCGTACAAAAACTACAAAGTAAGAGGTAAGATTGCAACATCTTCTCAACAGTTATGGCGTTTTTCCACTGGTCGCACTGATTTGCACCGAGTGCATTCCACTGGTAGCTGAAAATCGCACTTTTGCAAAAATTGCTGATTCCATTGGGCGAACTGCACTCGCTCCGTGCACTCACAGTGTGCACTGAGCCGCATGACTCCTAGGGTCGGGCAATCTTTCCAGTGCAAATATGCAGCCGTAGACCCGCAAAATTTGGTTGTGTTGTTAGATTTGATCGACTTTTCGTCGGATAGTAGCGACAGTGATTTATGAATTCAATATCAGAATTGTCTCAGAGAAATCAAAAACTAAGTAGAAGATGTTGTCCACATGTACTCGGACATAGGGGTAGATTTGCATAACATTTGAGTTTGAGGTTATGTTTATTGTTAACTTTTCAGTCCAGTCGGGAACTACATAGGTATGCATAGGCCGTTGCTTTCGATTTTTTCCCCCATTCTCATCCACCACAATTGCTTCGGAAGCCTATGAAGACATGTTGATAGTGTAGGTTGCCACTCAAATAAACATTTTTTTATTGCACTGAAAAAAAATCGTATTTCACTGACATTTGCACTCTGGGGGCACTGGTGGCCGTGCATCACATGACTGTGACTTTTCAGTTCGCCACTGACGTCGCACTCAGTGCGGGCCAGTGGAAAATGCCATTAGACACAAAAAAAGAGATTTTCCCATGGCTTGTTCACGCAAAGCTCCACGCAGATCGCGCCACTGCACTAACCCCAAAACCAGGGTCCACTAGATACTTTATTCCGAGCTGCTTGTTTTGGTATCTAGTGGACCCTGCCCTAAGACCGTGGCGGTGTTTGAAATAAACTATGTATAGCAGGCTCTGCATTGTCAAAACTGTATGCTTCCTCGATTGTTTGTTTACGTATTGTTACCATTCCTTCTTTAATCAAGGTTTTACGTAAGTAGTCATACGTTTAAGTAATTTTAATTCAATAGCATTTTTGTTTGTTTAACACTTTTAAAAATGAAAAAAGTGAACGATAGGGAAAAATTTAAAAAAAGAGCTGAAAGCACATGGCGCCGTTGTCTAAACCTGGGGCCTAGCACTGTTATTGAGATTAGACCTAGGCCTACTTGGATAAGGCTAATTAGGACTAGGGCCTAGGCTTTTCTTCAGCATAGATGTAGACCTAGGCATATCAATAACATTGTATTATAAATTAGCAAGTATAGGCCTAGGCCCTACTTGCATACGCCTCAGCAAAGCCTAGGGCTTAGTCCTAGCCAGTGTTTATTTGTTGACATAAGAGAGGTTACGTAGGCAGGAGGCGAATAAAGACACAATTGTCCGTATATTATGCGTGATTGTATTTTTTTGTAGTAATAACACGACAGTATGCCCCCCTCTCTCCTTACACGAATACACACAGCAATTGGCATTTTGCTTTCAACATAAAACTATGCAAACTGCAGTAAAAACAGTAGGCTGCTGACAGCTATGACACCCGCAAGTTGGGCTATCACCGCCGTCTAAAACTCTACATCCGCCTTTACAGGCATCCCGACGGCGGTGGGGGGTTTGGGACAATAGCGCAGCGTGGGTGAGTAAAAGTGCAGTGAACAAGCCAATTGAGTTTCAGTTGATAAAACGAGGGAGCGTAGCGACAGTCTTAATAAAAATAATTTTGATGTCCGCTCAAAAAGGGTTTAAACCTAAAATTAAGTTTAGTTTGATTTGAACTCAAACTTTAAATTTTTACTTGATTGATGACTGATTGACTTGATTTCCAAAATTAAAAAAACTTTTGAAGCATGAAATGCAATTAATTACTTCATACCCTGTATCTTACTTGAGGTTAATTTGTATACTACTTTGAATAAGGAAGTTGGAAAATCCCTTTTCCAAATCATTTTGAAAGCCAAAATTAGTATACAAAATTTGGGATATAAATATAGGGTATGCTACTATCGCAAAACACGCGACATGAGAAACTAGGGGTGTATAGTTGTGACAGGTGGGACTTGGCCCTACGCCATGTTGAGACGTAGGGGGAGAGTCGAGTAGGCTGTGGAACCAGGCGGACAGAATATGGGAAGGCAGTGGTTCTAGAGAGGTGGGCGTGAATATGGCAGTTGGCTAGGGGTGTGAGTATGGACTACAGAATAAATTATGTTATCACGTACAATAAGGCCTATGGTTCCTTTATTTAATAATTACGTCCAGTGTAAGTCCTGAACATAAGACATGGTGTCAGAAGTAATCGAACCAGCTCTCATTGATAAGTAAGTAGGCCTAAGTCATATTTATCAAACTCACGAAATTCTAGGCTAGGGCCTAGGCCCTAAGGCTCACAAAATGGCGGAATCCTTCAAGCCACCCCAAGAAATGTCTTTTGAAGGCAATGTGGCACAAAACTGGCGCAAATGGATACAAAAATTCAAGCTATACCTGAAAGCCACTGGAGGGGAATAAAGATAAAGATGAAACGGTGAAAGTATCCAAATTACTATGCCTAATCGGGGACGAGGGTGTTGAAATCTACAACACATTTACCTACGAAACCCAGGGGGACAAGAACAAGCTTGAACCCGTATTGAATAAATTTGAACTTTACTGTGAACCAAAAAAGAACATAGTCTATGAACGTTTAAATTTTTTCAATTTTTCAAAAAAAAGGCCAGACATTTGAACAGTTTCTATTAGAACTCAGAATGGCCAGTGCTTCATGTGAATTTGAGGAAAAACAAGAAAGCCTAATTAGGAGGAT